>JAQGBT010001614.1:0-30272 GCA_034698585.1 Disparrhopalites patrizii | reverse complement strand
ATGCAATTATTAATTAAATTACTCTCCGGATTATCTAATTTCAAAATAATGACAAAATACTCACGAATTTTACATCCCAATAATTAGTAATTACCAATTATTATGACCAAATTTTGGTAGGCAATTGCTCAATTACTAATTACTGCAAGTAATTTAATTATTAATTAAAATATAGTAATTGTAATTACGCACAGGCCTGGCGCCAGTACTACTGATCATAGCATGAAGAATTTCTCGGATTCCCCAGCCGAGTAAATAACAATTCATGCTATTGACTTACAAGTAAGGTACACCAACAACAAATGGTAAAAGCGTTCGAAGTTGAGATTTTTTGTACCCTACCTTGGGTAACTACCAAATATGTAAAAGATTTGTACAATTTTCATTCAAAAAATATTTACTTACATGTTCAGTTTTATGTTGATGCAAAATGTCATGTTTGAAGCAATTCCATGGTTGAAATTGAAAAATTTCACATGTTGTTGCATTTCTCCATACACTGTGGACCCACGGGTCATGTGTCCTTTTAAGCTAATCACAAGATGTTACAAGAGGTCAGAGATTTATGAAATAGCTGTTTTGTCCCAATAATTAGCCAAGTTATAGTTTCTCAGATTCCGACGGAAGAGCTAACTACAAGGTAAATTCTTACGTTTATAAGTACGCCAGGGGTCGTTTTGTCGTTTATCAGATTTTGCCAACATTGGGGATTCGGAGTTTCTATCTGTATATGCTCAGATATGAGAATGTTCACGCAATATAAAATATAAAGGGTGAAGTTCGGAAATATAAAAGCTTAACCCAAGGACCAATTACTCAGGTGACTGATTCTATTGGCGTGTGGGAACTTAAAAATTCATATTAAGTCGGGTTTCATACAAAAAATGGACCGGAACTTTTGCATTTGAGAGTCGCATGTTCACGTTCATTGCCGCAGCATTTTTTCATCGTATACTTTTATTAACAACGAAGGAACAATCAACGGTCGCAGATTTCCAGATAACAAGAAACCGTTGTCTACTTACACACATGGACACACGTTTCATGGCAAATACATATGTGTTCGGGGACACTGGCGATCATTTTCGTGCTGAAAATACCGCAACTGATTCAGAAAACACAAACAGTACAATGCTGGCTTTTTGTAAAATGGAGTAAGTACCAATTGTGTACCCGTTTATAATCATAGCTATCTGGAACAACAAAGATTTTCCTGTGTATGCGTGTACTAGAACGTCCTGAGAAGCAAACAATCGGGATTCAGACAGTGCATGTCAGTTGCCTTCGTATGCACTCATTCATGTTAAATAAGTAACAACATGGTTCTCCCGCACTTCTTGCTGTGATCTTCAGTTTGTATGTGGATGAAACCGAGAATAATTTTCAGTCCTCACCGTGGGAATAAAATTGGTCGAATTAAATCATGAACGAAGCATACTCGCTTTCACTATGAAAAGAATAATTTCTTGTGAACGGGCCACAATAATTTTCGTTTCATACCATTCAAAGGAATCAGATTAGGCTATGGGTTCAATGACGAGAGCATGGAAACATACATTTTTGTTCAACGAAACGCAGATCGTGTTAGCGAGTACAAAATACAGTAAAAAGTGCTTTATTCGGCGTCCAACGCAACAACAAATCTTCCTGGGTGAAACCTACCGATAACAATAATATCTGCAGTGCAAAATTATAATATCAGCATGCAAAATTACTTGTACCAAAATACACACAACATGCAATCACAGCCACCGTTTCGATTATTTTATTATGCTATAGTTCCTGAAAATTTATCAAAGTAAAAAAAAACAGTTCGAAAAAAAAATCCAAAATCACCGAGAAATCAGCTGTAATGATTACTTCTCTAAAGAATCATAACTTTCGTGGTGGTAGTGGGTATTCTTGAATTTATCTATTACAATTTTTAAATCTTAAATCTATACATCATATAAAAGCTGCACACTGGACACACAAAGAACAACTGCTATACTGTTGCCTGAATATTACTCATGTGTCAGGTGTCATTAATGATTAATAATACCAATTCGGGATGAAAATTAACTCTGATTTTGACTATACGTTATGTTGTTATCAGACCATACAGAATGTTGACAAACCTTGCTGTAAAATAAATGGGTTAGCCCCACGAGATCACAGATGTAGCGTGTGTACAAAGACGAAGTGTGTTAGCACATCTGAATACAAATATTAAAAATTCATCTCCAAGGTACATAAACCGAACTTTTATCACTGGCTAATTGAATAATCTGAAAGTAGGAACAAGGATCACATTCAAAACGCACGTTAATAATGGCTAATTAATAAATTGTGATTACATTTACATGCACACTTGTATATCACACTCAAGCAAAGCCTTGGACGTTTTTTATAATAATTTAAATTAATAAGTCGTTCCCCATTCTGATGGGTAAAATATTTCGAAATAGTAGATATTAGACACGTCACGCCAAACCTGTGCATCTACCTTCAATGCCACGTCGGAAATTCTTCCAACGCATACTTAAAAACGTCCTTTTTTGTTTGCAACAGCCGTTCATAACGCAGTAACTTCTGCCAAGTACCACAATCCAAACTTATGCATACTCCTTTCCCGCAGTATTCGCAACATTGGGACACGTCAGACATCTTCTTGTTCAACAGGTTTATCTCATTCTGCAGTTTCGCAAAAGCAAACTTGCTTCCGGTGCAGTGTGAACACAGTAACTTCTGTTCAGTTTTTTGATCACAAACAATACAATCTTTGCTAACAAGAAAATAATCCATAATTCCACGCGCTCGACTGTTTTTTGGTATTGCTCTCAAATGCTTGCGAGGAAGTTCGGCGTACCTATAAACGTAGACAAAAGTTACATATAAATTGTTGAAAAATTCCGCCGTGTATTAGCTACGCAAAATAGATATGTAGGTACATTAAAATTGATGGTGTCGCATTCCACATTCTTTTACCATTTTTGAATATCGATGCCAGCCAGTGAGAAACAACGGTTAAGTGGGGGAATTATTACTCTTTCAATGTAGTAAACTGAATTAATGCGTAAATTATCGTTTTGTACAAACTCATACGGTGTCCGTGTCTGGTCAATAAGTGCTTGATTAAGCTCTCCAAAAATAACTACGTACGGCACGCGCTCTTTTGGTTGAGGTTCAGACCGGTTGTTTTCAGCTCGCAGCCGCCTATGTGAAAACAATTGTAGATTTTGTAAATACTTATTTGCGCTGATATGATTCCCTTCACCTTGCTCTTTTTGTATAACCGATCATTTGCTTTGTTCGGTTGTATGTATATCAACAAAATCTGCTTTTGCAGTTACAAGCATTGCAACGAAATTATCACATAAACGTCTCCCACGAAAAAAATATGAACACCAAAAATATTTACTCAGCTATAGTTAAAGCAGGAACCACTGCTCCAGGTTTGTAACCACTGCTTCCCCTGTATTCTCTAGCAAACGTGAAGTCGCAAAGGCTGACATCTCCAAGCAGTATCTTGCGAAACTGTCCCATTATGTACTCACGAAGTTGGATGATGTCGTTGGTTGAAAATAAAATCCGTAACGCCTTTTCTAAAATCTGAAAATAATACTCACACACATAAACTCATCCAAGTCTGTATTTCATGAAGCATCACGTATGTACAAATATAAGAAAAAAGTAAGACGATGTTTAACACAATTTTTGCAAGTTTGCATATACGCTATATAGTAACCTTTATAAGCAGAAGAATTCATAACTTTTCGTGCTCCGTATCCTCTGGAAGCCAATGCAAAATAAGATACTGAATTGCAATGTTCATGATTATGTACCCACCTTGGCTACAGCAGGACATCCATCCCTACGAACAGTTTCTATCCCCTTGGCATCATACTTGGGTACATCTTGTTTCGGATTTTCATACGAGAAACCGACGTAACGTTTTTTGGTCTGTAGTATACACGGCTGGTATATTTTTTCTAATTTTAGTTTCACAGGTTTTGGGTTTTGCCTGGTCACTTCATCTGCAATTTCCTGTGCTATCTGAAATGCATTTTGGCGGGTTTTTCCTGGGAATAGCAGAAACATAGAGTCTGTGTCTCCGTATACAACTTTAGCGCCCCACGTGCTTTCATTTTCTTCGACTAGACGAATCGCTCGCTCCAGCGTCTCTCGGCCTTTCGAAACCACACTGTCAGCAACCTTAACCCACAAATATTCTTTTTAAATATGTGCACATATTTTCATTTCAGGTCATTCATCATATTTTCATTCAAGTTTTTGTTTTAAACCCGTTTCATTGCTAATTATTAATAATGTAATATTTATTTAATAACAATAACAATGGTCTGCTGTATGTAGCACATTAGAATATACACAACTATTGACGAATTGTGGATAAGTTACCTCCACACATGGCATCCGCCCAGAAAAGTTTGCAGAAGTATAGCCGTATGTAACATTAGCAATTAACTTCAGTCCTAATTGCCTCGCATCCAGTATCCTGTGCAAAGAATTATTCCCGGTTCCATGAATCTTCATGGACCTTTTGACCATTAATCGACAATCCAAAATCTGTTGAAGCATTTCTGGAAGGATCCCTCGTTTTACATTGGATTTAACAAAAGCGACTCCTGTCGGCGATATGTGAACGTCATTTCTGGATACCATTCTGCTGAGTTGTATAGGACTTACTTCGAGATCCAAACAACCAAAGTTAAATTTAGCTTCCCTGAAAATACAGTCAAAACATTTGACAATGTAGAACACATCTAAACATATAAAACGTATGCATATCCATTATGTGGTAATAAAAATAAGTTAAGAAGTAGCAAAAAATACGCAATACCTTCCCAAGTTCTCCACGCGACCTAAACAAGTGCCAAAATCATAATTGTAGGCAATCATGATCGAAGGGTACAGGGACTGAAAATCCAGAACGGCGACGGGATCAGTATAATAGCTGCAAAATCAAAGGTAGCACGATAAGGCTTTCTTATACAAGAAACTTATACTTTTATGTCAATACAAGTACGTGAGTTAAAGTTAAAAAACCTTGAAATGGGCTCCATGATTAAAGGCAGTTCCATCGGTGCATGCATTAGCGCTCGTTGCTGAATGCTGGGAGACGCAGCTAACATATTTGCTGCTTTCACGAGCCGGATCATCATGGATTCAACACGAAACTAAAACAAAATATACAGATAGTAACATTTAGATGAAGTTTAGAATTACATACACGAAAAAGAGAAATTTAACGTTCGTCATTACCTGTGATCCTCTGGATAAAACTTCCACAAACTGGATGCCATACAATCTAGCATGTTCTGAGGTTCGATTAATGAGATCCAACTTGTCAATTATTTCCATGACGCCTCTTATGCGACGGCAAAAATAATTTAGAGTGTGATGTCGACTGCCGGCTGATAGCCAATACTTGTTCAGTGTCAAATGAGAAAGCAAGCCTACTTTTTCGTGCAAGATGTGAAACATAGCACTTTCAAACGTGTAACTTTGTACAGCCATCTATAAAAGTTTAAGAAATTTATGTAACTACACATAATATTTCATTGACTAGTCTAATAATAATTAATAATTTCTAATCAGGTAATGAAAACGGGTAGACCCGAGCTAGAGAAATACAGGTTTTGAAGCAATGTAATAAATAATGAAAATATTATAGAATCGCTAGCTTGAATTTTGGCAAGGCGTATTAGAAAATATCTTAAATTGCATTCGTCCTGATTCCTGATGACAATTGATTTTTACCTCATGCCGTAGGAGCCGCCAAATATTCAAAATAATCCTGCCTTTTATAGTTTCATCCCAATCATTTTTCGGTTCACCTTGCTTCATCGGCAACACTAGCCGTGACAATAAATTTATCGGCCGCAACCCCATGTAACTTCCACGTTCAATAATATAGCCCCAGGACATGTTTTTCACCTATTCAATTTAAAAATTACTTCAATGGAAGGAATTACTACTGGAAATAAATTATATTTAAAATCTTTAGATAGCAGCGAAACATATTTTTAGTAACGTATGAAATATCAGCAATTATGTAACCTCGTATCCAGTAAGTATATCAGGATCCAAAGTTTCGACTAAATCAAAAAACGCTGTCATCATTGATATCTCATCTTGAAAATACGTGACTTTCAAAGAAGGCCATGAATGATGGAATACACAGTTCACCTCACAACACGTAGGATCAACAGCCAGCATTCCTGCAGATCACAGAGGTGACACAATCATTAAGGAAATACGTAAGTAAATTAACTACAACTATTGCATTAATTATTAATCATTACAATAATTACACTCGCAATTATACATATATCAGGTTACTTAAATTTCGATATACTAAAACACAAATGATTACGCATGCACAGATCACCAAATTCATAGTGCTTTCAATCCAGTGCAAAATTACACTATGGCGATGGCGATTCTCCATTATTTACTTTTTCCGTTTTTCCCAATACACCCCGCTTTTTCCACTTACAGCACTAACATTAAACAGCATACCTGTTTGAAGCCCGGATTGGTTAGGATCGTCCTCGTGGAGTCCGTAAAAAATGGCAACTATATCATCAGTCATTGGATCAGGAACATTGTTATTGTCTGCTGTGGTAGAGTTTGAAACAGAGATATCGTCAATTTCGTGTATCCGAGCTTGCGCGTTTCCACAAAAAACTTCCACTATCATAGTTGTCAAATACTGATGCTCCTTTACGGTGGTGACTGAATTCATCCCACTTGAATTAAAGTATGCATTAAAAGGATTTACTGGCGAGGGACCGTCAATTTCACTACGATCAGCAAGGTAATTATAAGAAGTATTCTGTTCGTCTTGCAGCTCCTTTTTTGGTCCTGTTCCATTAATAATTTTTTGCTTATACGGAGATGCTTTACCATGAGATTTTAAACCCCATCGGATACATTTTCTCGTGTTAGGACTGCGTCCTGCAGAATTTCGAATTTTCAAAATTGACCGAGGAGAGTGTTCGGAAAAGACAGAGACTGACTTTGTGTTTTGTAAATTAGTATTTACTACGTTTTTAGCACTCAACCGTGGACCTTGTTCAGAGTCATTACCGCGGGATTTCTCTTCAGCACATAAGATTTCGTCTCGTTTGTAACGACTATCATTAACGTCATCAATCATTACACCCTCTTCACAATTATGTTCGAGATTATTTGCGTAGTAATCAGGAGAGTCCGGTAATGCAGTTTTCTCGTCCTGTCTAACCAATTCATTGATAAACGAATCCTGCTGGGTTTTTTTAAGAGGTCTAACGATTTCTTTCAAAGAACGTTTGGCTTCCGTAACTACATCCCTTAATTCCTTTCGTTCTTTTCGTTTTCTGGCATTATCCTTTTGGCTGTTCATCATCTGTCTGTGTTTCAGCTGAAACAAACGCAAACCTTGCCTTGCAGCTTTCAATCGTTGATGTTTTTGTTCGGATGAATCTGGGGATTCGTATTCCAAGACTTTAGTAATAGACATATCAACTTCACGCGGACTGACGGGTATTACAGGTCTTGAAGGCTTTCGATTCAGAACAAAATCTTGGTTTTTCTGCTTCTCCAAACGCTTTGTCACCGCAGCAAATTGTGGGCTAAATTTTGCTGGGTTGGCTACAGATGGGTCCCACTGTTGCTTGGCTAAAAGCTCCTGCTCATTTCCTTTCTGTTGCTTCACAAGCTTTTGCTCAAAATTTTTTTGTGGTAATTTCGGAACCCGCTGAGGCAAGCGATTTTCTGGTGCTCGATTCTTAAAAAAACTGGGATCTGCCTTTGTATCACGCGAACTATCGTCCGATACTAGGGATTTCTTACTGGCTGGAGGTCCTTCCGGGGGAAGAAGTCGACGTTTTACTGGCAATTCAATTCTGGGTTTGGCCTGATTGTCGGTTTGAGTGGCATAATCACGTGTTTTCGCAGCCATTTCCCATTTAGATCGCAAGTCAATCATGTATTGCAGTCCACAATTGCAACGACAGCCACACGTGCGCACTACATCCAAAGTACCAGCATCCGTTTGAGTATCTTGAGATACGGTCCGGGTTTCTGTGATGGTTGAGACACTTTTACCGCTCAAAACGGGATGTGTCTGTGTGTGCACCGGAATGCTAAGTGGACTTGATTGAATCTCGAAATCTCGCGTGGGTGGAACTGATTGTATTGCCGCATCAACGCCAAGTCTTGCTTCCAAAACCTTAAGTGGTTTGACAATCGCATCCGTTCCACGGCTTTCATTGGATTCAATAGACGATTTTGGTTTCACTAATGATTCAACGCTATCGCACTGTTTCTGGATCTCTGCGTCGCCTAGTTGGTCCTGGTGATTTGGAGGAAGTTCACATGGCTGTCCGTTTTCATCTTCGTTTGCTGCTTTCATGAACATGTCCATTGTCAACAATTCATTTCGAAATAGCTTCTGGGCTTGCGTTAATTTCTTTGCTTTGCCATGTGAACTTCGGACATCCGCATCCACAACTTGGGAAATGCAACTGCTGTTTTCAGCTTCATCTGTTTCCATTTCTACGTCCTCCAATTGAATTAACTCATTGCCATCATCCACAACCATGCGAATCATAAAAGATTCCAGAATCTCATCATTCCATTCTCTTCTTGATTCTCGTTCCTCTGGCTTGCCCAACTGAACTGGATCAGTCCTTGCAGCCCCAGATTTGCTTGCAATAGGTATGACATCACAAAAATCTTCAAAATTTGTGGAAAAGCTTTGCGACCAAACAACATTATCTTGTCCTTCCTGCTCTTGTTCGCCATCATTACCATCTTCTTCACCATCTTCTTCATCAAAAATATCCTCAGGATTATCACTGCAGGGTGGACAGCTGTTAGCCATTTCCTCTAAGAAGTTAATAATATTTTCTTCTGATTCAATTTCTTGGCTGGCGCTTTTGACAGCAAAAGATACTTCCCTCTCCGGTTGCGGTAAGAAACTTGTAGTTTGAGATAAATAAGGTAACTCTGGAGGTAAACTGTTTTCCATGGATTCTTGACTGGACATTGCCTTCTGAAATTTTCAGAGCATCACAATTTATTCAAATTATTACGAATGACAGCTTTCGAATGTATGTAAACATATTACTGATAGCCTGTTCGTAGAAATACTGCTTCACATGCCTTAGTAGCATTAATAGCATTATGTAAAAAATGGAATAAAGACATAAATTAAAATACGAGCTATAATTTACGTAGTAAAATGGCTTCAACTTTGAAAGCAAAGTCCTTCTATACAACAACTCAGCGTCAAAAATGTCATCTTTACACAGCCGATCTTCAGACGCTGGTGGCTCAAGATGGGACAAGTCATAATGGGGATTGTTCTTCATTCTCTCCGATTCATCTTTCCAAATAGCATTTATTCCAGGATTAGCGCTCCTATCTGCAGGAACAGTGAAATAATGACACACGTGAGTCAAACAGTTATTATAACAATTTGCATGATAACAAATACCCACAATATAGAATGTTTACCTTTCTCTAGCTGGTTCAAAATATCATCGGCCAACACATCAAATTCGAGCTCACACTTTGTCATTCGTTTCACAGATTCTGGCAGAAATAGTTCTTCACCTATTTGATTGTAATCCCAACAATTCTCTTGGGCAACAGAGGGTCTTGACTTCGAACTTTCTTTTCTTCGAAATAACACATGCTTGTAGTGCACCAGATTCATCCCGAACAAATTATAGTCAATAAAAAACTGAAGAATGTAGGGAATATGCGACTCAAAAGGTTGGAATTTCCTCCCATTCACGCCTCCATTCTGTATATTTGAAATATTTTAATTCTTATAGTAACTTGTCCGAGTATTTACCCATAAATACAGATACACATTGGATTCAAAATTCATTTTTCATCCGGATCCGATATGTAATGATGTTAAAAACGCTGTCACAGTTACAACTGATAATCGATTCGAGTACATCGCATTCCCAAATTCCTGGAGCTGATTCTATCCCAATGCATTTCTATCGACTTTATCAATACTCAATAACAATCATTTATTGCATATTAATTCAGTGCTAACATTAAAGTAATATATCGACTTACTGCCAATATCTGAGCAGCCTTCGTGACAGCATAAGGTGTATAGAAGTAAATTTTCAAGAACATGTCCTCTGAATGATGATATCCATAGTAGTTTCTGCGCCAATAAAAAGTATGATTCCAAAAGGTTTAATTACTATAGTGCTTGTTACATGCATTAAAAAATATTTAAAAAATTTTCAAACAAGTGCATAACTCTGACTAATTTCATTATAGTTAAAGATGTAGGTACAACGTACCTGCCCTTGACAGGGGTAACACGAACGACGTGTTTAATAGATGCGCTGGTTTGCTTCCCCGAGTCTCTGTTTATTTGTTCATCTAAAAGTGATGCCAACATTTCCGGGTCACCAATTCCTTCTGCCAGGATGTACAAGTACGGGAAAACTCCATGAATGTGTGCACAAGTCTTTTGACCTGTGAAAAGCCATAACAAGCACGTTAATTTATTAGTACTTGCAGTACTGCCTCATGAAAACACCTTAAATTATAGTAAACGCACGGAATGTTATGTGATACCTGCTGGAGTAGCACCAAATATTCTAATAACTGGGACCCAATGCCCTTCTGCGTTGTTGAAGTCATTCTTGACAGGGTCCAGCAAATAGTTTGGTGGAGAAGAGTAAAAGTCCACTGACACAATTCGCTGAGACACTAGTGCCAGCGATTGTGACGCTGGACCCGTTGTTGACCGTGAAGATGATTCTAATGATCCCGAATTCATGTTTTCGGGCGGGCAATATTACGATAAAGTTAAGAATAAATTAAAAGTGAAAGAAATGTAACGAACTAATGAACATTATTTTGTACTATTATAAAAACGCCGGTGATCTCGTGACTAATCAAAACGTGGTGAACCGACCAGGGATGTGATGTTCTCCGTAATATTGAGAAATGAATGAAACCCGTTTCACACTTGCACTTTCGTCTTCCTGACCTTGCGGACAAGATGTGACATGGACATACACTTTGAAGGAAAGCAGGCGAAGCGAGAGGAGAGAAAGGAAGAGTGAACAATTTGCTCCGATTCGTACCGGAATAGGTATGCGCCGAGGTTTGCGCAATATTACGTCCCTCAAGTGACAAGCAAGGTGTGTATAATAAAAGTGTTTACAAAGTTGCCGAAAAGGTAAACTTCGAAAGTGTTCCTAAAGGCGTCCACCGTCGTTATATTTGTAAATTGCGTAACCAATAATAAATATACATCAAACTGTTAGGGTAATGTAGTAATTAGTAATGTCCATAAATGCGGTTTGGGAGGTTAATGCAATCACTGATGCTTTTAAAATTTCGTTGCCGCAACATCAAGATTTTTCCGACACAATGGACGCCATTATATAGTTACAACCCTACCTCGTATCTATACAAACATTATCAATTATCATACAATGGTTTTACAGTCTGCAATGAAGAATATTTCAAACTTGAAATTAAATTTAAAATGACTGCATTTGCCGGTCTATATACATTCAGCTCATTTAAGTGAGAAAACCATCCAAGAGGTCATGTTGCTGAAAGTTTGTTTTTTGTCAAATACATGTAAAATCAGCTAGAATAATTTACCAACATTGCTAAATTTGTCATGTGTGAAGACCAACTTTTACATCTAAATACGCAGCTTTCGGGAAGGGTCTATTAATGAGACAATATATCACCCAATTTTTTTAAGTAAAAATAAAATGAATTCCAGACAAAATCATGTGGTTGTCATGTAACAACAATTGGATCAATACATAAAAAGCAATATTCTTGTTATGTGGTTATAGAATCAGCGATAGCCAGGTTTCGATAACTAACCTAATGCATGATTTTATCAATTAGCAATATCAACTATTTGTTTCCCCGGGGCTCCAGTCTTTACTTCTCGCTTTATTTCTTTCCTGGACTCATTCCTCTTGATTAATAATATCTTGGTCGTTTTCTCTTTGTCACAATTTTCCGCTCCGTGCATTCGTTTTTAATCTCTCTCCTTGCGTACAAATTTGATACTGGGTGGTGTGTCTGGGGACATTTATATTGCGCCAATCCTGGAGATACTTTTGTGGGCCCAATTGTGGTCTGAGCCTCTCTCATCTCTCAGCAACTCAGCACATTGTCCAATTCTGTCTGCTCAGTGCCTCAGTGCTCTTGCACCACACGATGGACTCCCGCGCCTCTTCACAGTTTAAATTCAATCCTTTGTATCCAAACCTTTCTACTACAGAACCTATTTTATTCACGTGCAACATGAACCAGCATATGCATTTACATGGCATTTCAACTTCACAATTAGTCAACACAATTGTTTACGGATGCCAATGGACTAATTAAAGGTAAAACACAGACTGGGGGAACTTCCATATTTAGCGAGCAATTTCACAATGGTGCTTCACGAGGTACCGAGGAGATGAAGAGCTGGAGAAAAGCGGCAAAAAACTATTTCGAGTTTTTGAGGTTTGAGACTGATCTTTGGGAATTTTATCCCACTAGCCGTCGCAATGAGTAGTCACAAGTCGCAATCAAAGCCAACAGGTGACAAGTGACACTTTTTACCAGATAATTATTTGTTTACATAGTCCATAGACATTCTCAACTCTCATTTGATCATGGGTTCTTGGGATCCTTGTCCTTTTCACGGGATGCTGGATGCTGTAAACATTCGAAGTGTCCATTTTATAGGTCTCTTGATTCTTCTTTCACTTTTAGAAAGTTACTAAGAAATAAATCAGGGCCTAAAATATATCAGAATGCTCTCTTCCGTATCTCTCACTCACATACGTGCCCTCTTTCCCATAAACCCCGAATCCGAAGGATGGGATCAACCCCGAATTCGGAGGAAATTCCTTCAAATTCTAGTAATGGCATTTCCCTGCCATTACTAAAGTCTTTGTCTTGACCCTTGACTGGCCTGACACCGAAGTCCTAATAATGTTAATCTTATTTAGAGAAACGCAGGTTTTTAAGTGGCAAATTGGGCTATAAATTCTACGTTCGAAGTTCAATGATTATTGGACGTACACAGTTCTTATTATAATTAGTAAATTGTGGTTAGTGTAAAAGGTAACTTTCTCTATATTCTTTTTCTTATATTATATTCTTATATATTTCTTATATCTTCCCGTTCATAGCTTAGAATGCTCGGATTATCTCTCCTTTGTCTCGCCTGTTCCATTCTGTGTATATACGTTCTTGTAAGGTTGCTTCTATTCGCTTTCTTTCTCCTCGACGAGCGTTTTGAGAGAAATCCTTATCACGCCCTCCTCCTTTCTCCGTCTGCGGAGTAACAAGATTAAACCCGCTGAACTCCGGATTTGGTCTGGTTGCATGGTCTTTTTACCCAGAATTTTTCTCATTGGTCGTCTTCCTGACTACATTTGATGGGATTGAGAACATCACTCCAACCTCGTTTCCTTTTTTTGCTACATTTTTTTTTTTTTGCATTTCCCTATACCTATTAGTCTCCGCATCCATTTCCTTGTAGTCCATCTTAATGCCTCCGTCTGGCTCCGTTCCAAGTGATTCCCCTGTGTTTTGCCAGTGAATGAGACACGTGTCGATTCTCTTGTAAGATGATGATGCTGCACTTGCTGCCAATATTGAATTTGACTTTTTGGTGGCTGGGACGATTAGCTCTCGCCCTCCGGCGCCCTGCCCTCCCTCCTCCTCAAAAGGCCCCAGACTTCTCTAATGCACAGAGCAATTCAGCCTGAGCAACGAGCAACTCTTGTTTTTCCTCATTGCCCCTTGTCTTGGCTGATATGTAATTAGCCTGCATTAGGCATGATTTTTGGTGGACGACTTCTCTGCTCAAAATGCGGAAGAAGGAAGAGGAAGGCCGTGCATATGGAAGGGAGAGCCTTTCCCATTCTCAGTCTGCCAGTCTTGTGTCTCCCTTTGTCTTTCACCCTTTACATAATCATATCCCATTCTTATCCAACTTGTCCCCTTTTTATTTTTACTCTTTCTTCTCATACTTCTTTCTTATACGTGCGTGGTAAGGGTCTGTATACAATAGTCATCTTATGCTAAACAAGATGAAATGACGTTTCTTGCGGATGTTCCCAAATGGAAATGGTACAGTAGAATCCCTGAAGTATGTCCATCCCCTGCTAATTATGCCCTTCGTCCCATCACAACAACACTCTGAAACAACGAAACATCAAATCAACTCCCGCAAAAAAAAAACTTTTCAGGATTGTAAACAGTTGTGTATAATATGTACAATTTATACCCTTTAGCTTGGTTCTTACAACGAGCACTGTACCTAAATAAAACTCGTGTCCGTCGTCCAACATCTCCCTACATGAATTTTATTGTTATTATTTATTTATTGGTTCTTTCAAGTATGCACGGAACAAGTTCTTTCAAGTATGAAGTTGGACGGAATACAGAGTCCCTTCATCAGCCGCGTAAAACTTGTAGGAGAATCCCCGGTATCCTAAGGGACTCCAAGGGATCCAAACGCTGCTAGATCTGACATAAAAGAATTCCTCCCGATGGCATTCCTCCCAGTTTAAACGGGCATGGAGTAGTTTCGCATTTCGTGCGCACACATGTCCTTGTTTTAACTGGGTTCCACTCCTCGGTTGTACAGTTAATTTCATTGCAAACTGAAAAATGAACTCACCCCAAGAATGTTCTATTGCTATTCAAGTTAAGGAGCAACAATTGACCTGACATATTAGGTATTGTGGGGGGTTCCTTGAGATTTTCTTGGTTCTCAAGGTTAGTGCCCCCACGAGATACTGGAATGGGCCCTTATGGATGCAGTAACGGACCCTACCGATTTTGATCATAGTTAGTTATATAAAAGATTTGGTATACTCACATCACGAATCGCAAGTAATAATTATGTTACAACAATACAGAATGTGTATTAAAATTTTTGTGAGGACGCCTTGAGAATTGGGAGATGCGGAAGGATATTTTGCCCGTTGGTAGAGGCGGGGAGTTGGCTGTTGGATGCGATGGTGGAAAGATGTGAGAAGGAGAGAGAGACAGAGCAGAGAGAGAGAGAGAGAGAGAGAGAAATAACAGAGAGAGAGAGAGATGCGTCAGTTGAAAAAAGAAAGGAATGTGTGATGTGAGCGAATCCATGCAATGTAATGTAAATACTTTGCTTTCCTCCTCATTTCGTCTGTTTTTTTGCTCTCAAAGCCACTGCATAGGAGAATAAAAATATGAGAGGCATTAAGAATTAACATGCCAAACTCCTGTCACTTCTCGACGCAGCTTTAAGATTTCAGTGCAAACGTTCGTAAGTCACCAGAAGACGGCAAGATGATATCTGCGTGAAGCAAGTACGGTAAGTCTATCCTTAATTAACTCCATATTATTATTATTATCCAACACATTTCCCCGATTTAAGTGCAAACTGAGCTTCTCGGTCAGTATATTAAGATTATTATTTTTGTATTGTATTTACTCTATTATTTCTCTGCAATCAGCCGTGTTTATTTACATTGTGTATCTGACCCCTGTAATTCTATCGAATCTGCCTGTGGTGTTCAAGATAAGCCTTTATCAGTGCAGAGTGCAGCTGATATGGAGTTTGTTTATGTTTACATTGTGACGTATTGATATCTCACTCATGTAGACATAACATTATTGGGGATTATTAATCTGCATGCTTTTATCGTGTTGGTTATACTTAAACTTCCACTTTCGTTTTTATTTATTCTGTTGGGATATGTGTTGAAGTTATCACTGCGCTGGTGTGCAGTGCACTGCGTCTATATTTGTTTGGAACCGTAGTAATGTATACGAGACATTTTATGCAATTCATTTTGAAATGAATGATTATGGTGAATGGTTTTTATTGTTTCTTATAGTTGCAGTATTGATTCTCATTGAATATTCTACACGAGCTTGTAAATCCGCACGTGCCCAACGCGGTGCTGCGATGGACGAATGGATCCGTTCCATGAACTAATGTACAGACGCCCTGTTCCTGTCAAGTCCACCAACCCAGCTTCTGACTTTGACTTCGATGAGGGCCTTATAGACCGTGTTCTAGGAAGACCCAACAAGATAGACATTCCCGAAAGGTACATTCCTGAGAGGGAACACCTTGCGCCAGAAGAGGAGCAAAAACGATCGCAAAAAGCTGAGGCAATTTGCCGGCTTCTATCGAAATCAAGTACAGGCCCTGTTCCATTGGTTCTTCCTCATCTCGATAAGCGAAATCATTCGTTGCAGACGAATCAGAACGTACAAAATAATAGTCGCTGTCGGACTAGTAAAAGTATTCCCAGGTGGCAGAGTGCTTCCGAGAGTTTAGGAGTAAATGCTCACCTCTGGCCTTCTTCTGGTAGTTCGCCTCATCTACAGGCATCGTCTTCTCATACAAAATCATCTCTAAGTTCACGTCATAATAGTCGTCATGCTACCCGGAATTCTTTAGCTTGTGACTGGTCCTTAGCTGGAGTGAGCGCTCCCAGTTCACCGCAGTAAGCCATTTTTATGTCACTGCTTTCACATCATGCTATGATTTAAGCTGAACCACAGTTTTCGTAGTATTATTTTATTATTATGCATACATTTTATAATATGTATACACAGTTGATAAAACGCAGTTGTACAAAAAAAACTTCACTGTTCCAATCGTTTCTTTAATAGTTTGCGACTTCAATCGTTAGCGAGTTTTTAAGCTTTTACTTTGCTACATACCACTGTTGGCTGCTATAATTTGCTGTTTCGAACCTTGCAGTCCGTCAGGCGCACCCCGTAATTCTTCTTACTCGTCGTCAGCCACCAACTTGTACGCACCAGCGTCGCAGAATAACTCATTGCATTGGATGCCAACAAGACCGATTCATTCATACCATTCGTCGTATTCTTCCACTTCTTCAGGTCGTTCATCGTCAGACAGGGAAGAACTTCTTCACCTTCAGCATAATATTGCTCGAGAGGTTACGGAAAAGAGTCGTTTAGTGGCTGTTAGAGCCGCAGCGTCGTCACCCTCACCCAGGCCGTATCGCTTTTCTTCTGAAGATCGCTTTCGTGATCCCACACCGCCTTCGCCAACCGAGTTGCCAACAGTTCAACAAAGAGAAGGATTCTTCACATAATTGCAGTGAGAGAATCCGTAGTTCGTCTTTTGTGAACAGCTGATGCCAAACATTTAGGTAATCCATTTCTACTGTGTACTGTTTTGTTGGTAAAAACCTTTCTGGGTGTTTACGTTTAGGTTTTCAGCACAATCAAGGGTTAGAAACATACTAACAGTACTAGCGCCATACCCCATAGAGCACATCCATTTTTAGTATACTATGCTTTGTACGTGGGAAATTTGAAACTCGATTACCGATACCTGAAATTGTAGTGGTCAGTGGTCATATACCTACGTACACGTACTGATTATTATTATGTTGTTGTTGATTGTTATGCCTTATGCATATTGTGTAATAATTGCTGGCGACTTGGATTCCTAATAATATATGTATTATAATTGAGTGGTTTTTTCACTTTAAGAGTTTAAAAACCCGTACCTTGGATTAGGGTTTCAGTCATGCTAAGGAACCAAACTCATCCTTCTTCAATCGAACACGAGTTTACGGAAGGGAAACTCGATGTGCGCCCCTTCGAAGACCGTTACTATATGAGAAAATATACTTGCGAAGCCGACGGTGGAGATTATACATTCTTGGTGCATTCTAATAAATTGTGTGTGATCCAGTTGGCTCCAACCCATCCGGTTATACTGAATGATTTTTCGGTCACTTCCGTTACGTTTCACGTAAGTCCTTGCTCCAACCAGTATTTATTATTAGTGCAAAATTATAGTGCTACGCTAAATTATTGTACTTCTTTTTTTGTTTAGCTTCTTAATCACATCTTAAGCATGAAAATGTGCAGCCTAGTGTTTACAGAATTTTTTCGTTTATATTTGTTTATGATTGTAGGTGTCGCCAGAAGTCAATCGCCTTGAAAATTTAGTTTCTGGAAAAGGAAAACGTGGTGCTCAGTTGATAACTAATACATCGAATATATGTCTCGTAAGATAATCTGTGTGCAAATTGAAATGATTCCAATACCGAATTATCTTAGCGAGGACCTTTCATTAAATATTTTTAATTTTTATACTGTATGTCATGCAGATTTACTGCAAAGAGCGAGCGGAACCGTACATTGTGAAATCAAGTATGGTGGGGAAATTACTTGAAGTCAATACTGCTCTTGTAAGTAGCCCACAATGTCTGAAGGCGAACAACCACTGCTATATAGCAATAATTTCTCCGCGAGTATCTGACTTTGAATCTCAAATAGACAACCTCCTAACGGAAGATCAATATAAGCGGAAGATAGAAGCCAGATGCCTTTAGTGAACTCACTGCCTGTTCAATTACGTGTCATTTGTAATGGTATTGCGATTTGTATTAACTCGCCTGTTGCGATATGAAATGGAATGTGTAACTTGTATTAAAGCAAAATAATTAGGGAAATTTAGTGTAATAGAAAATTTTTTGTACATTGTAATTCTCAACATCATGCAGTTGAGGTGCCAATTCTATAATTTAGACGAGTAACGAATGTTGTCGAAATATGAGCTGAGGATACAGCTTTTTTTTCCAGCGAGCGAAAAATACTTGTATTTCCGTGAGATGCATTATATATTCTCTGATTCCCTCATTTTTGGTTACCCTTTAATTTTTCCAAGTAAATTGGAACTGACAATATGTTGAACACATTATCGGTCACACAAAATCGCAACCAATGCAACTTAGGTCAGTATAAAATAAATAACGGTGCGTCAGTCTCGTGTAATTTTTTCGTACAGATCACATTTGTACTCTTCCGGCATCTTTGTTTGAGTATTAACAATTAAAACGTATTAAACTACCAGGTATAAACTAAATAAATAATTTAAAAAATGTTCACTTATTTCATTATTTCGTAGTTTTGTGACCATTAGCCTTTACAATGGTAATTTACAACTCGTTTTGTACGTACATTTATGTATTATACTAAATTCATAGTCAGCCTACCCAGTAAAGTAATTGTTCAGTCAATATTACAAATGAAAACAAGAGGCAATTGAATGCAAAGATGATTAAAATAAAAATTGAAACAGATTTTGAGATTCAACTTTAGTTTTGAGAAAAGGTTTTGAACCTGATGGCAATTGTTCAAATGCATCGTCCTACGTTTTCATGAATTAAGTTCAGACGTCATTGTTCATATTTGGATTGCCTCCTTGACGTATACATATATGTATATGTATACATCCGTGAAAGTAAAATGCTTCCCGACTTTTCTCAGCTGTAAAAACATTTCTTACTGGATTGTACATACAGGATACATTTGCAGTAGCTGTAATAGACTACAATCTTCGATATCAATAGGGATTATTTTTTAGGCAGCAACGCTTATTTCGAGACGAAACACATGAATAAATGGGTTAAGTAAATTCCATGTGATTAATAGTACGTACAAATACACATAACAAGCACAAGTAAACAGTTAAATGAACTGAAGGCCAAGACAAAATCATAATGCCAATTCATAAACGTAAGTACAATGAAATTAAATTACTCCAATTTTATTTACGAATTTAAATCGTGTTTGCTAGCTCCGCCCCACTGCCGTAGCCCGGAATTTAGTAGTATATCGCTGTTGTATTCATCTTCTGACTCATCACTGTCGGTCGTCTTTAATTGACTCTCTGCAATCAATACCAGAAATTAGCTTGTATATCTTAAAACAGGAATGGTTAGAACCAGGTATATAAGAGATATTCACTGGTAACGCTGAATTCAAGGGTTATTTTATTAGGGTTGGTAAGACATTGTTTTAGACAGAATACGCATACCTATGACAGAATTTCCTTTCGCAGAAAATAATTGCTCATCTTCATCTTCAAAAATTATTGCGTTGTTCATTTGAAAAAAAC
The DNA here is from genome assembly GCA_034698585.1 of Disparrhopalites patrizii. NCBI lineage: Eukaryota > Metazoa > Arthropoda > Collembola > Symphypleona > Sminthuridae > Disparrhopalites > Disparrhopalites patrizii. The sequence continues at coordinate 10,321 of JAQGBT010001614.1, read as the reverse complement.
GATAGCTCGTGGTTGAACGTACAGCCTTTCTTCGGCAGCACCATGTGATAGTGAAGGAAAGTATTGCCACAAAACCAAGTGCGAGTAAGGCTGACAAAGCACAAAACATAAATTACACAAATTGAGAAAGGAAACGTTGAGTATACCTCATTATTTAACACCATCAAAAATAGCAACAATACTTTTGCGAGTACAAATACACCTAACTAGCAAATCATTCTGGTCACTCACCAACAACAATGACAAAGACTAGCCTGGGCATACCCCACACAACTTCGTCCTTTTCTAAACTGAATAATACTTGCGCATACCCTGTTTCCACCACTACTACAGATTTAGTAGAAGGTTTGTAGCCAGGAATTTGAACCTAGATTGCAAGAAAACATGAAGTAATTATGAACTGGTAAGATTCTAAACTTACAAGTATTTTATACTTATCCAAGTAGAGCACGATTAAACTTACGGATAAAACGTAGGATCCTTTTGGCAGAGGCTTTTCGAAATGTCCTACACTATCAGTCCAGGCTAAACTGTCATTAGCACCAATTGTTATCACAGCATTCTGAAGAGGACTATGGCGAGTAGTAGTTACAACACCTAATGTTCACAAAACATAGATACAATCGTAACAAAATAAATATCCTAAAACCTAAAATAATTAATTGTCCGAAAGGGTACGCAACAGCAATAACGTCTTATTCTAAACAAGATTGGGTCATGTTTCTACTACCTTGTACTCCCCGCACAGTCGTTCTGTTAAAAAAATTAAGAATTTTAAATAAATTCATATCCGTAGCCACGTGGTCCGAACAACATTGCAAATTTAGTGGGACATTCCACGTTCCGTAAGCACGCTGCAAAGGCTGAAAAAAAAAAGAAACATTTTGAAGGTCCATGATCTTTTTTGTGAACATACAAACACATATACTATGTATATGTAGATACTTCTGTGATGAATGTATGCATGTATATTCAAATTATATTTAATGATTATATGTTTGAGTAGTATATCCGCTTGATAAGCTTGACTAGCTTACAAGAAGGTTGAAAGGCTTCATTGTGACCGGTGACATGCAACCTGCTGCATTTACTTTAGGGTTTTGATCAGAGTGTACAAACTGAACTAGTGAATCATACGTTTCTTGAAAAACCTACAATACAGAATAGCATATTTATCAACTCTCATTTCTCAAAACTTTATGAATCACATAATGACATAACGTACGTACGGAGTTTATATAAAAATTAAATAACCTCTTTCTCCAGTTGAGGCAAATGAGTCATAAATGTTTCTCTAAATGCTGTGTCAGAGGAGGAGCAAAGCACATGATAAACCACTGGGAAACGATGATTTGCAATCCATTTGTTCGTTATCGAATATGGAATGCGTTCTTGCGTTGCTGTGCATTATAATTCAATTGTGACACACAAATTATACATTTAGGTACACATATATGTATATTATACAGGCCAAATAATTCCCGAATTACCATTTCCGTCTTTAAGTAGGAAAAAAAACTGAACTCCGTTATCTTTTGGAGTATTCAGCAATTTTAAGTAATCCACAGTCCAAGAAAGTAGTGCAGCAGGAGACACAGAAACATCGTGAAATACTACGGCAATCTTACGCCAATGCCGGTAGCCCAAACGTAAGCCAAGTACATCCACGGTACTGTCATCAAAACTAAGTGCAAAAAAAGAGAAATAATCGTTCTGAAATTGAAAACAAATATGCTTAACCACGAAACTGGTGTACTTACATGTACATATCCAATAAATCTGGAGCCTTCTTCTTGAGCTCTTGGAAAGTAAAACGGGGGTAGAAAAAGTACTGCTGAATTGTTTCTGTACTTGCTGCGGACATTGTTTCCTCTTCAGTTTCGTTTCTGGGTGTCACGACAACCTTCAGTGTCCTCAGTTCCCCCGCAACAACCGTAAATGTTACTTTTCCTGACACATATCCAGTGGTCGTGGCTACTAACTCATGATGACCCGGATGTAACAAATGGAAAAAAGATCCATCATTCAAACTCACTCTTATATTTTCAAGTTGTCCATCTGATCGCTGTAATCGGATGTTTGCATCTCTGACAACTTTATTTTGATCGTCAAAAACATGTCCGTTAACACCTACCAAAACGTGTAAATTCAAAAAATAATGCTCATTAGAGCAAACATTTATTCGGTATACTATCTATACAGATGGACGAGACGCAAGAATGTATCTTATGGATTAGTGGAACGAAATTAATAGCAAGGCTCGTGACGTCGTGAAGTGCCCTTAGAATTAGAATTAAGAAATAGAGGCAAGAAACCACAGGGGACATTACCTTGAGTGGATAGATGTAATACATTTAGTACATGGTTAAGATGTCCCATGTAACCCTCGGTTACTTCAGTTGGACTGGGACACTCATTACAGAAAAATCCCAGTGTTACCTAAAATTTAAATTAAAAGCTCCTAGTATTTTCAAATCGACTAATCACAATTCTATAGCTGTACAATTGTCTAAGCAAACATCAGCTAACAGTACCATATTTAGTAAACGTTGTTCCACAGGCAAAGACTTGGCGATTTGGCTAGTATCATTGCACGGTGCTGATTCCAAACCCTGGAAAATCTCATTAACGCTAGTAGAAATCGACGTAGGAATTGCAGGTGATCTAAAAAACCAAACCACAGGTTTAATAAAAGTTTAAAAGCAAAAGCAGGCAAAATTAGAAAGTCACAATACCTGACAAATTTCCCTCCAGTAAATATACCTACTAAAAGGTCCAGCGGAGTGGATCTAGAGGCGCTTAAAACTGAGCCGGTGAATCTGTCCCACATTTCAGCATCCTGTTGTTTATCAGTAGAGCATCCACCTATGTATGTCAAAATATTAGGTTTTCGTAATTTTGGCAACTATTTAAGTTCACATGAGGATGAAAAATTTCTAAGTAATCACAGCTTAATTCATCCATGACATGAAATGTACCTAAATCTACATAGTTGTAGGTATACTTATTACGTAATTATACTAGTATACCGGCCATCCGCATACGGATGGCTCATTCATTTTGTAGGGATATATGAGAACATTTAGTAAATAAGCTAGTTTTATTTTACGTAATATTTTTAAAAAGAATACTTGAAGTGTGATTGTCCTTTTGAGCAGGCTGGAGATTTAGCTCTCATAAAACGGATGATTAGCTACACTTTGCATTTCGTTTAATTTGCTAAATACCCCAAGCAACGTTGTTATGTTCTCAGAATATGGTTTCTACACATCTTTCATTATTAAGATATACCGGTATAAAGTTGACTCTCTATAAAAGTGCACTATAAAATCGTAAACCACTGACATAAATCCCAACCGTTGTAGAGCATGGATTTTAGAAAAATGTTGAGAGGATCTCTTATAAAAAGAGTCCCGTAATAGAGCGCGGCATACCGGGTTTCGCTCTTTAATAAGGGGCGAGTAGCATTTGCTTGGTAATTCAGGACGTGTTTTTGCACAGTGCAGGTAGACCGTGGCCGACCGCTCGCATACAAAAAGCGACAGGGATTTTATACTTATGCATAAACTTGTGTACTTATGCAGAATGTAGGTATTCCGAACGACTACATACGTCTCCTCCACAAATCTTCTGTAATCATTTATAACTGCATTTGTTCATCTCAGCTACTATGAATTACTGGAGACGGATACATTTGTGAGGCTAGACACTTGCAGTCGGAATTTGTTTCCACAATAAAGGGTCTTAAGCATTCAGCAACATTCGAAATTTAAATTATTTGAATGCATGCCTTACATGATGAAATTCATTAAAATGCAAAACACAAGGAAATCACAGTAAAGGTAAAAAGAAAACTCTTAAAATAAATAATTAAAGGCAATACAATCGCACAAGAAAAATGCTATGTATATAGAAAGCTGCTGAATAAAAGTGAAAACGAAAGTACTAACTTTGAGAATGGGAAGCATCGGTGAAAAATAGATGAAGTGTTGCCTTCGCCAGTATGTTCTGTACAGTAGGATCACGTAGTTGCTTTCCCTTCGCAAAGTGCCGTGATAACCGCAACAAAAATTCGTTACCTCCTGCCCCAAACGGACTACCGGTTACCCCTATGTGTGCTTTGCCGAAGTCTGGGGCTCCAACCTTTACCAAAATTAAATAAACTGCTGCAATCTTTACATTGTCATTATATATTCTAGCCGTATAACGTAATTCTGTAGTGGGCTGAGCGGATAGCATTACAGTTCAACCCATTTCACAAAGGCGGGCACTGTTATGTAGTACGCGTAAGTACGAACCTGGTTAGTTATGGTCAAATGATGAAATCCGTTCAGATGTTGATGATCGAATATGTCTACATTCTCCAATTGCAAGGTTTCAAGCACGGCATCCGTAATAGGTTTAATGTCGTCATTAGCTATGTTTTCTGCGATGGCGAAATCATTTTTCACAGCCCATTGTAGCGAAGGCAGCGTGCGTAACGTAAAATTCAGTTCCACAGCTGGTTCATTTTGCTTTACAATTACATGCTGCGTTTCACTAGTGTACCTTGTATAGCAATGAAATAAAAAGGTAAGTTACAAAACTCCACAACTTGTCATATACACGAATTACTAATTTGGTCTCGTACCCATTAAAATGTGCAGTTACGTTGTAGCTACCGGGAGCAAGTAGACGCCAAAAATCTCCCGTGGAAGCAGCAACTATGGGGTGGTTGATATTTTCAACAGTAACTTTCGCCTTCCCCAAATAGTTTCCATTTTCATCCACCACAAAACCTTTGATGCCGTTATGAACTTGTTGTATGTAGGTAATCAAGGCTAGCTTATTGTCTTCCCACAACTTTAACAATTGATCTTCGAAAGGAAACTTCACGCAACCAAGTTCAAGAGTGATTTCAAAGCAGTTGGTAAATACGTAATTCCAATCTTGCATCCCACCACTAACAACGTACCACTCAGCTCCATTGGTGACGCCTTGTGGAAATATTTCATTATTGAGAATTCCTGGACAAGGGTGACCTTTCCACATAGTTTTGTGTGCCTAACACGAGCAAAGAAATGCCACATTGCACAATACTTGTGACTTTCTTCATGTAAGCACATATTATAAAATTATTACAAATGCGTTACGTTTGAATAAGCTAGCGCCAATTGCCTGAAAACTGCATTGTCTTCAGTGGAGGAATACTCAGACACTCCTGAAGCTGTATCGTCGTAGGGGTAATTTGCTACTAGTGATCCCCCATGTAAGTTCGCAGAAAGCACAAACGGGTATTGAGCTATCCACCTCATAATAGCAGAAGTTTCGGGTTGTCGGGTCGCTGATTCTTCTCCGAATCCCGACGGCTGCAATAGTGAACTGAATCGACTGGGAAAATTGCGATTTAGATCAATATTGTGCGCATTTCCCCTCCCAGCGATTCCTTGAACGTCACCTAATTTAAGTCAACAAATGTAAGTATAATAAATAAAAAATATAGCAAATAGTCCTTCATAAATCATTCATTCATTTTGAAAAATGATATGTATATATGCCACTGGTAGCGGTATGTAATACCTTCAGAAGCTCGTTCGTATCCATCTGGATTCATAGACGGTAAAATATGAATTCGAGTGCTGTCCACAAGCTTGGTGATGTTTTCATCATTCTTGTAGGAATAACATAAATAATGAATTAAGGTGAGAAGCATTTCTCTGCCCACTACTTCGTTCCCATGCATGTTGCCCACGTACTTGAACTCAGGTTCGCCTGCAAATGCAAATAAGCTGTTTGTCTTGCTTGCATAATAATTTTACTTCTTGAATTCAATTCAAGTGCCTCGGCGAAGTCAATGCAAATTTTGCAATAATTTTAAGACCCACCTAATTCGTGAAGGCCAGGGTTATCAGATATTTCCATTACATACAGTTCTCTTCCTTCCACACTCTTTCCAATGCTGTATAATCGCGTTATATCGGGATACATCTGGTTTAGTGACTTCATACGTTGTTCAAGTTGAACGAAGTTATGGTGTTTCATCTCAGGTTGAAATTCTTTACGATATCAAACATGACATATGATTTCTGACACTTAAATGCACTCGGCAAACGATATTAAAACTTTATTGAATCAGATATTAACGAATTATATATAGTTTTAGACTTCATGTATGAAGATACTGATTTGGGTCATGTTTTTAATTATTTACATTCAAGGGTGACATGCTGGAAACTGTATATCCTTCTTTTAAAATGTATTCAAGGTTTTTGTGTGTAAAACATTAAACTATAAATTAAGGTAGGCTGTTGCGATAAATGCTACTACATATGATTAATAGTAAACCAATACCATGAACGGCTAATTGTCCGTGCGGAATCGGGCTACCCTTGCTCACGCTGGGATTCGCATGACGAAGTTTGAAATTCAAATGCATAGGTACGGTTGTACTGTTGACAACCAGTTCTTGCCAGTCACTTTCCAAATACCTGCAATTTATAAAATATAATTAAGTTTTCATTTAAGTATAGCGAATTCATAATCAAGTTAAACCGAAATAAAAACGGATGAATGTACTAACAAATTCTTCTTTTAAAAATGAACAACAAAAATGCTAATGACTACGAAAGAGGTATTTCACCAGAATATTCATTCACTGCTTGATTTTTCTGGTTTAATTTAAATATGAATCAGTAGCAGGCATCATTTAAAAGTGTCCATACAGTGTGCACGTGCACCGTAGTGCTTATATAGCTCCAGGGTACAAACTTTAGTGCAGCTACACCGGATACGATATAAATACAATTCTGAAAAGTTTAGATTTTTCTTTTTGTGCACGAAAAACATTCAGGAATACTCACTTTTTAATAACATTTTGCATATTCTGAAATGCAAAAGCATTTTGAAACGGTATTTGGGCAAATTGAAACAAATGAGAACTAGCCAACACATTTGTAGGATTCCGCAACTAGAAGCCATTTTGTCATCCTAGGTGGCTATCTTATGACGTCGTTGCAATTCACCGAACCACCACAAATTCATTTACAGAAAAAACAATGCATATAGTGTTCCTGGCTATATTCCTTGATGCGTGAAATTGTAATCATAATATGTACATATATGGTGTTTCATTTTAGATTACCTTAATGCTTTAATTCTAATTTTATATTTTCCAGGCACGAGGGGACGCCAATATTCCCCTCTGCTTGTAGTGAATACATCATGAGAGATTCCATCAACAATCACTCTAGCCCCTGCTAAAGGATGGCCGTCTTCAGATGCAACTATCCCACGGGCACCCATATTCACTGCTTCTAAATAATTCAGCAAGGCTTCTTTATTGTTTTCCCATTCTTTCGCTATCTTGGATGCACTAGGAAACTTGCAACAAGAAAGTTCTAAAGTTATTTCGAAGCAACTGGAGTGGACGTAATTGAAATCTTGCATTCCACCTAAAAAAATAAGCACATGCATGAAGTTATGCAACTAACAGAAGATTTGTATCGTTTATTCTGGCAACGGTGTAAGCATACCTTTCACGTTGTACCAGTCTGCACCATTGGTAATGCCATTGGAAAAATTATCCCCACAATTGTTTGGATTGCGCATAGTCCCATGAGCCTGTGCGTACACATTGGCGAGATAAACAAAGAGCGCATTATCTGGAGAAATACTAGGCACCCCAACACCGTAATAACCTTGTTGGCGTCTGTAAAATAGTTTCCAATCTTATTATACTTGCATCAAATCGTTAAGTAGTTCTCCCATTAAATTTTAGCTATTGACGTCACTTTGAAAGCAGTAATGCAGTAAACATACTTACTCCACATTTGGAGGCACAGAATCAAAAGGATAACTGGCAACTACCGACCCAGCATGAAGATTTGCGGACAAAACAAACGGATGATCGACAATCCACTTCATAACGTTTAATGTCTCAGCTTGACGATTTGATACCAAGTCGTCGTCGTTTCTTTTTAAGTCGTGCTGGTCCGGAAAATCTCTGTTCAGATCTTTATTGTTGGCATTATGTCGGCCAACTTTATCCGGATTAGGAGAGCAAATGCCTTCTACAGCGCTTTCATAACCATCAGGGTTCATTGTTGGCATGAGGTGAATTTCTGTTGAGTTCAGCAAATGCATAATCCTGAAACAAAAACGACCAAACACAACTTTAACGATACGTAGTGCATTATGTTATAAAATTATACGGCTTTATGCTATTAAACTGACCTTGGATCACCGTCTCGTGACTTTTGAAGAATATATGAGGTCAATAGCAGAGTGAGTTGCCGGCCCAGTGTTTCATCACCGTGCATATTTGCCACGATTTTTACCATCGGTCTTAGTGATGGACGATCAGAACTAACGTTCCGGGACAACTGAATTACCCACATTTCTCTACCACCGACGGATTTACCAATAGAATAGGTTTTTACTAAATCCGGGAATTTTTTCTGAAAATCATTTATGATTTCTGTAGTCTTGTCGTATCGAGGGTATGAAGTTATTAGCTGGCCCCACCAAACATCTTCGGCGTTATCGGATCTAGTTCCAGACATCAAGGCAAGAAGCCAAACGAAAAGGACGGCAATAGCTGAGACTGACATTGTGTTGGTTTTCCGTTACTTCGCTGAGATAGCTCACAAATATCACATAAATGGACGACGGTAATAATATATTTCGGTCCCATTCATAAATCCGGAACTTATTTGCACAATTTTTCATTCAGTTTGATTACGTGGAGAAGTGGTGCTACTGTTTACAACTTCCAGGATTAGGCACAAAAATAGGACCGCAAAGTCAGCTTTGCATGTGATAAACACATTGAATCCAAAACCACGCGTTGAGCTGCTGACTGTAGGCAAAATATATTCATCACACAATTTGTTTTTATAAAAAGGTAAAGGGTATTTGATGTCGGGGTATTTTATTTGTTCGCCAATTGGTCATGCAAGGTTACCCGTCCGATCATCATTATTCGATTCTGAATGTGTATACTTAAGTCAAGTCCGAAGGTACGGTCAGGTCAAGTTGTATTGCTATTCCTGATAAAGACTACGAACTAGTAACCAATGGCTTACACTCCACATACTTCTTACAGCTATTCTCGTTGTCGTAGTATTGAAATAATATTACCTTCTTCGTCCAAGAAGACAGGCAATTTGATAATTTCCACCAGCTGCGTTTCACCCTCCTTCAAGTGTTGGATGATCTGTATTACAGATCATATTTGTTTCCAGGAAGTACAAAGAGTTTCTGGTCCGTAAAAGGAAAAATATGGCCCTTTTGTATGAACCAGCGAAGCACCTGAAGATTTACGTAAGTACACGGTACCCACAGGTTTTTTTTCCCACTGCATCAAAATAGAAGTGCAGCAGTTTTAGAAGTAGAGGGAAAAGTCAACACTAATCACCTCCAAGAAGATTTATCACAGCAAATTCTGGCAATTATTAGAATAAAATCAACATGCAGACAAGACAACGTCATTAGCCATTTGTGTATACACATTTACATGGTGTTGAGCACTATCTTAGGTGACAGGACGTTCCATGTCGCTGTATTATTTGCTTTCAGCCAGGTGTGTGACACAAATGTATAAACTATAAAGTAACTCCAATAATCACACAAAAATGACATTCAATGTCAAACTTAGTGCACTCTTCACTCTTCATCTTCACCTTCACCGCTCCATCCTTCTTTAAACAATTTATACGACTATGCCTTCAATAAATTCTGCAAAGCAACACGGTATGATACCGTCGGTATCCCTTTTGGCTTTTATTGTCGACTGCTTTTTGCAACACTAATAAACAAAAGTATGTTTTTCTCCTTGTGAAATGCCTGAAAATGCGAAATCTGAATGTGAATGTGATTTACGTATTTGGTTTGTACCGCCTTTTGTATCTCCTTGCGATAATGCCAAATATGGCAAATTGAGTAAGTTCAGTTTGCTTTGTAGATGGTCTCATTGTCCAAACTCCAAACATTCGTCATTAGTCGCCCCATTTATTAGTACTCGAGTCTGGCCTGTACACGACAATTACAATATGAAGGCGTACCTATATATTTCTCTGTTAGACTAATAATAATGATAATTGATAATGACTAATGGAATTAGGTAGCTTTCCTCTGCAGTCATCATCCATTTGTATTCACACACGCAGTACGCATAATATTGAGTTTTGAATGAACGTTTTTTGCAGTTACTGACTGGCTTGGAGTGTCAGGTGTCAAGCAATCGGGGTCTATGAAATAAGCTATGGACCAGCGGTGTGCAACGTTCTGCTGCCCGTGGTCACAATTGCAAAATCAAAGTAGCCAAGGGTCACCCAAATTTTTT
>JAQGBT010001613.1:0-30299 GCA_034698585.1 Disparrhopalites patrizii | reverse complement strand
GAGAGAGAGATAAAAAGAGAGAGAGAAAGATAGAGAGAAAAAGAGAGAGAGAGAAAGAGAGAGAGAAAGCGAGAGAGAGAGAAAAAATCCTCTGGTGTGTGCGTCTTTGTTAAATACTTGGAAAGGCCCGAGGCTGGGATGAACTCCATTAGACAAGAGAAAGCTTTACTCCGTGCTTTCACTCTTTCAACTAGCTTAATAGGGTTTAATGACCACTTCCATTAAATCCCTGCCCTCTCCCTTTCTCTCTCTCTCTCACATACAATTACATTCTAAAACTACAAAATGCTCCCCCTTCCAAACTGGAACTATTCTCAATTTCAAATTTTCCACTACTATAGACACGACGTAAGAAATGGAGAAAACAAGGGGAAGCCCGGGAGATGTATAAACTGGATATTGATTTTTTTTGCCAATATATTTTGTAAATATTCTTTGCTTCAGTGGCTGCTTTCCCTTGTGCAGAAGAGGAAGGTGAGCCGGGGGAACAATAGCAGGTACAAGGGAGAGAGTGCGAGAAAACGATTGAAGGAGGAGAGAGAGGAAAGGAGAGAATAGAGCAGGGCAGAGATGTAAAACGAGAAAGACGTAAAAGAGTCAGAGATAGCTGTATAAAATGAACGGAGATTAAAAAAGAAAGAACGGATGTACGAGAGAAAACTGGAAATCAAAAAAGAAAAGTCTCGAATCCAAAAAGGAAAGCGGAGAAATGAGGTAGAAAAAGAGATAAACAGTTACGCTAAGTGCTAGAAATGAAACGAGATAAATGAAGAAATACAGAAAGGAGAAGCATGAGACAAAAGCGAAGAGGGGAACAAAGTTGAAAAACATAAAAGAGACAATGAAGAAAAGTGAGATAAAATTGTGCGAGAGAGAGGAAAGAGGAGTTTTATGAAGATAGTGAGGAGCGAGATAAATAGAGAAAGAGAGGAGAGCGAATAAAGGGAAAAGGGAGAAAAAAGATGAGAGAGAACAAGGAGAAGAAAGATACGAGAAAACAGAGAGAAAGGAGAAGAGAGAAACAGGAATAGAAAGCGAAAACAGGGCGAGGAGGTGCAAGAGAGAAAGGTAAAGACATAGAAAGAAGAACGAGACAGAAAGGAGAAGATAGACAGATAGGAAAAGAAAACGAGAGCAAAGATACAAGAAAGGAGAAGAGAGAGAACGGAGAAAAGAGAGAAGCAGAGAGAGAAAAGGAAAGGAGAAAAGAGAGACGCAGAAAGAGAAAAAAAGACACATAAAGAGAAACACAAAGGAGAAACGAGACGCAGAAATGGAAAACGAAAGGAGAAAAGACAGACGCAGAAAGAGAAAAAGAAAGGAGAAAATAGAGAAAGAAGAAGATAACGGAGAGAACGCAGAAAGACAGGGAGCGAGAGTATATAGAAGAAAAAGACAAGAAAAAAGAAAATTGAAGAGAAAATAACAGAACGCAAGCAGAAAAGATACGGAAACAGCGAGATAAAAGATAAAGAAAAAGAGACAGAGGGTTAGAAAACAAAAGAGGAAGACAAGGAAGAAGAGAAAGGCAAAGAGAGAAATCAGAAAAGGCAAAAAGCAACGAGATAAAACAAAAGAAAAAGAGAGAGAAAGCAGACGAGAAAGAAAAATAGGGAGAGAAAGCAGAAGAAAAAGAGAGAGAAATCAGAAGAAAAGGGAAATGAGAGTGAGTGGAAGATTCAAATCCTTCTCAAATCCAGAGAAAGTAAAATCCAGTGGGGAAAACTAAAATGGAAGGACAAGATAAGGAAAGTGGTATAGAAAGGACAGAGACAAAAAGCAAAAACGGAAAGGAGGAAGGAGGAAGGAAAAGATAAAGCCAAAATGGCGAAAGCAAAAGAAGAAAACATGATCCAATAAGAAGAAGAGGGAATGTGGAGAGAACAAAAGGATGGGAGAAATACGATAAGAGCATTCCGGAGAGAGGCAGGGAAATAAGGCGTATGGGAGAGAAAGTATTTATGCCGAGATGTGCCCCCTGCGTCCCATTCCAGAATGCATCCATGTAAATGAAGTCGGGAGAAAAGGGGCAGTGGACCGTGTCCCAATGTATTCTGGGTGAGTGGAGGGAGAATTCGAAAATTTCCCTGGAATTTACCCTAAATTCTCTCCCTCCGTTCTCACCCATCTACTTCTCTCCTAGGCATCATACCAAGAACGGGAAGTAGGACTAGTTAATACTGCTTTAATATCTCCTCCAGAAATTAAACCACACTCACACTTGGAGGAATTTAATTGCCCGGGAAATTTTAATGGAAAAATTGAACAGGCAACCAGGGGCCAGGAAATTTGCAAAGCTAATTTTAATATTAATATTAGCAACAATCACGTATATACATTCATATATGTATGTATGTATATCAGTGTAAATAGGTAAAGAACATTTACAGCGCAAAAAAATTCATTCAAACATTTTTTAAATTGCCAAATACGAAAAGCAAGTTATGTGAAAGCTCTAAAATTGTATTTAAAGATTCCAGAGAATTGCACAAACGACATATAAAATTAGAATTAAAAAATCTAATAATATTTAAAAGTCGCATATAATATATAGTATTTAAAAATAGCAGTTAATATATAGTATTTAAAAATAGCATTTAGAAATAGCATTTAGAAATAGCATTTAAAATAGCATTTAGAAATAGCATTTAGATATTTAGAAATAGCATTTAGAAATAGCATTTAGATATTTAGAAATAGCATTTAGAAATAGAATTTAAAAATAGAATTTAAAAATAGAATTTAAAAATAGAATTTAAAAATAGAATTTAAACATGGCATTTAATAATTGAATTAAAACATGGCATTTAATAATTGAATTAAAACATGGCATTTAAAAATATAAATTGAAAATAGCAACCATTGTATTTTCATATTGAATGTAAAAATGGCATTTAAAAATATAAATTGAAAATAGCAACCATTTTATTTTCATATTGAATGTAAAAATGGCATTTAAAAGTATAAATTGAAAATGGCAACCATTGTATTTTCATATTGAATGTAAAAATAGCGTTTAAAAATAGCGAAAATAATATTCACAAATTCAATTTCAAAATAGAAACTAGCAGCATCTAAAAACTGCAAAACGGACTATTTCAAAATTTCGAAAATGGTACCTAAAATGAACAAAGTATTTTAAAATTGCAAAAAATATCCTTCAGAAATGTAAAAACAAAAGTATTTACAACTAAAAAGAAATCAAACATAGAAATAGGAAAACATCCTACTTCAAAATCGCAAACCAATGCAAAAACCCCAAGACAAAATTGTGACCTGAAATGATAGGATAATAAAATAATGTACGAGGATCTCTATGTAAAGAGCTATCCAAATCGCAGCCATAAAAAAATATGTACCACAAGCAAAAAAGGGATCCGAGCCAGAAAAATAAAACAAATAGTAATAAAGTCCCAAAAATCCAACACGAGTACAAAGGCATATTACTTCCCGCGGTACATCCTCCTCTCAATAAAGAAATAGGCTGGAAGAAATGGAAGAAATATTCACTAAAAAGAGAAAAAGGGAGGAATTGGTGTGCAAAGGAGGAGCTGGAAACCATTTTTATGTATGATACTCCGCTTCCTCCTTTTTTTTTATATTTTGTTTTGCTTGAAAAATGTGTAGGAAAGAGGAGGGGAAAAACCTCCCTGGCATTTCCTTTCTCTTCTTGAATTTCTCAAGGCATGTCCTCCCATAAATTATTCGGTGCTAGGACCATAATTATATGTGCTCTACATATCCTAGTACATTCACGCAACTTCCTTTTTTTCTTCCCTTTTTGTTTTGCTGTGGGAGTAAAATTCCACATATTATGTTTATTATTGCCCCTGTAATGTTATGATCCCCGCGATTTACAGGCCTTCCATGTTCTTTTAAAGGGGGGATTTCCATGAGGATGAAAAAGGGGAAGTACATTATAGATATAAATACATGGGCAATGGCACATGAAATTTACCACAAGCACTTTGAATGCATTGTGAACTTTTGCCAAATTCCAGGGGAGTCATAGGCAAAAAATACATTGTGCTTTTACCGCGAACAAAAGCAAAGGGCGCACCAAAAACTGCCATTGGCTTGGAAATATTTTCTGCGGTATCAGCCATTTCTATTGTGACATTCTGTTTTTGGATACGGAAATAAGCACGGCGGAATATGCGGAAATCTGAGGAATAATGAGTCAAAATACGGTAGTTCTAACCGCGTAAAAAACTAAAAGTAAACACGGAAACGCCAGGGAGAAATTCAATGAAGGAAATGCCAATTTGGGTGAAAATCGTAAGAAGGCAAAATATCGGGAAATAGAAGGCTGTGTAGGAACACTTTCAATGTGAAAATGTAGCGGCACGTGGTAGAAAGCAGAGTAGCAAAATATGGAAAAATTAAATGGGAAATAGTCAGCCAAAGTGCAATTAAAACGCTGAGCAAGATCAAGAGCAACAAACAAACTCAAATCTAAACTAGAGAAAGGTGAAAAAGAGAAAGCAATTAAAGTTTAAACTGGCGAAAGATGGCAAATTGAAGTCAATTAAAAAGTCCAAGCTAGAGAAAGTAATTTATATCTCAACCACAAGAAACTAAATGGACAGAGTAAGTGAAAAATAAACAAAAAATTGAGAGAAAGCTAAGCAAGAGAATGTGGAAGAAAGCTTGACAAGAAAGTAAACGTTAAAACGTAGAAGGTAAGAGAAAGCTGAATAAAAAACGAAAACAGAAAGCAAGAGAAAGGCCAAAAATTCGAGCAAGAGAAAGTTGATCTAGAGAAAGGCCAGAAATCCAAACAAGAGAAAACTGAAAAAGAGAACGATCAGAAATAGAAACAAGAAAAAGCTGGGCAAGAGAAAGGCCAAAAATTCAAACAAGAGAAAACTGAGCAAGAGAAAGGTCAGAAATGCAAACAAGAGAAAGCTAATAAATACAAAGGCCACAAATTCATTCAAGAGAAAGATGAATCATAGATATGCCGGAAATTCAAACAAGAGAAACATATTCAACAAAAAAGCCAGAAATTTCAACAAGAGAAAGCTGTTCAACAGAAATACCAGAAATCCAAAAAAGAGAAACCGGATAAGTGAAAGGAAGTGAACGCTTAACAAAAGGAAATGAGGATATTGCACAGAAAAACCTAACATAAATTTGCAGAAAAAGAAAAAGAAAACCTTAATAAAAAATCCCAAAACAATACGTTATCGACAGAAATGCCGGCAACGACTACTTCATATCAGGCCAGCCAAAACTACGTTATAGAAGTTACTACAAAAATGCATATCAAGCAAAAGCTGTGAAAGATGAATATATTGATAAAAGGGAACGTTCAAGAAAAGACTACAGCATAAATATGAAAAAACAATGTCACGAATGTTATAATATCTATTGGAATCGACTCAAGACCAAAGCAACCAGAAATCAAATGTGCTGGAGAAAGCAAGAGTAGCAAGAGCAAAGATGTGCTGGAGAAAGCAATGGTCAATTCAGAAAAGAGAAAGCAACAAAATGAAACGAAATTTAGAAAACGTTATCATGAAAAGCCAAATGCTTAAACGTACACAGACCGTACAAAAATCCCCTTTTCAAAAGTCGGAGAAAGCAGGCCAGATTGTGGCTATAAAATGCTCCTGTGTAGAGTGAAAATCCGGTGAAAGTCCCTGAAAACACGCAGGTCGGCCCTAGAAAGATGCGGACGTAGGAACACAACCGAAATTAAAATGGAGCCGTGAAACAAGGGAATAAATGCGGGAGTGTGATAAACTTCATGGTGAACAACATATATATTTTGTATTTATATATGCACAATATGTATCACAATACGCATATCCAACCTGGTTGAATGTAAATGGGAAAGGAAGATAATTTCTCCCAGGAAAGGAGAGAGATTTTCAGAGCCAGAAAGAAAAGGAAAAAAGTCTTACTTTTCGTATCGCCTGTGGAACACTGAGAGAGAATCACCCAAATTAAGATGTACAGATGAGGCGTCATCACTAACTCAGTCCTTTGGGGATGTTTATAGATACTGAAAAAAAACACAAACTCGTGTCGTCTCAAGCTCCTGTCTCTTCCCGCTCTTAATTCCTCTTGTTCCTCTTCTTGTCCCTGTCTCCTTCGGATGTCTTCCCGGGCTTTCTCTCCAGGCTCAAGCGGACGGGGAAGGCTGCAATTCATAAAAATTATCTCTCGTATTCCTCCTACCTTTCTCCTTTATATACGAAGGCAACTGAAGGCCATTCTCTCCTTTTTCCTTTGGTTTTTTAATCATTCTCTCCGTTTCCCCCCCCCCCTTTATTTTCTTTCTGGCGCAAATCCCCCGTAATATTTTCTAGGAGCTCCATTATAAGAGAGGAAAGCCTTGTTGATTTATGTTCCCTTTTTTTTATTTCCACAGTTTTTGTTATCTTGAATCATTTCACGAGCGTAAAGTTTCTTCAATGCTGGCTGTTATGCTTTGATTTGTTCGGCAATTTTTATTATTGCAATACATTGGCTATAGCAGCCACTTTCGTTTCTTTCACGTTTTCCTTTGTATTTTCCTAATTTTCCCGTTATTTTTTCGCCTTGGCGACATTAAATTAAAATGCTTCTATTTCTTTTGTGTTCCAAGATGTTTTACCACTAATTTCTATTTAAAAGTACACATAAAGTCTCTTTTTTAGCATCTGGCTTCTTGAATTTTCTTTGCGTATCTCTTCCTTTACTTTCTGTGTTGCTTTCCTTGTATCTTTGCTTGCTTTTGATTTTGCTTTTTCTCTGCACGTTGTTTGTTCTGGATCCCTTTTATTCTCATTTTTTCCCTGTTTCTCTTACTATTTATGTCTGATCTGACTCTTGCTTTTCTCGCTCTACTTTGGTGTTATTTCTCTTGTATACAATTGTATTGTGAAAGTATACTTTCTCTTTCTACGTTTATCTACGTTTATCTATTGCTTTCGCTTTGTTATGTTGTCTGATATTTCTCTTTGGCTTTCTCTCTTTATTTTTCTCAGGCGTTTTTCATTTGCTCACTCTATTTTTGCTTGATATTTCTTTTTCGCTTTTGCTCTCTATTATTCTCTGTTGCTTGCTCTCCTAATTTTTCTCTAATTGTTTTCTCATACTTTCTCGTTCTGTCTTTCTCAATTGCTTTCTCTCTCTATTTTTCTATTTGGCTTTATCTGTTTATTTTTCTTTGATCTTTTTCTTTTGCGCTGCCTAATTTTGCTTGATATTTATCGGTCGACATATCTCTCTATTTTTCTCTTTCTAATTTTCTCTTTTGTTCTTCTTTTCTTTTCTCCCTCTAGATTTATATTTTGCTTTCTCCCTCTTTTTTCTCTTTTCCTTTCTCCCTCTTTGTTTCGCCTTTGGTTTCTTTCTCTGTAATTTTCACTTTTGGTTTCTCTCTTTCTATATTTCACTTTTGGTTTCTCTCTCTATATTTTGCTTTCTTTTGCTTTCTGTCTCAATTTTGCGCTATTTCTTTCTCTCTCTATTTTTCACTTTTGGTTTCGCTCTCTCTATTTTGCTTTCTTTTGCTTTCTCTCTCTATTTTTCGCTTTTGGTTTCCCTCTCTATTTTGCCGTCTAATTTTCTGTTTTGCTTTCTCTCTCTATTCGTTTCTTTTGCCTTATCTCTATTTTTCTCTTGTGGTTTCGGTGATAATTTTCTCTCTCTATTTTGCTCGTTAGATTGCTCTCTCTCTCATTTTCTCTGTTAGTTTTCTCGCTTTAGTTGTTTAATCATTTTCTTTTGCTTATTCGCTCTATTTTTGTCAGTTCTTTTTCTCTTGCTTTCTCTCTATATTGTTTTCTGATGTTTATCTCTTACTCTCTCGTTATATTCTTGTCGGATCTTTCTCTCGTCATTCCTCTCTCCTTTAAGCATACCCGTTGTAGTTTCTGGCTCTCTTGCTTTTTCACTCTCTATTTTTGACTTTGTCTCAGGTTTTTTCTCTCTATCTCTGATTTTCCGTCCTTTCCTGTTCTCTCCATCAATCACTGCTTTTCTCTCTCCTTCCTGACGCTTTTTCTCTCGTTCTCCACACTTTTCAACTTCCTTTTGTCTCACACTGATTGTGAGCATTGCTGCTTGGAAACTTTTAAATCCTGTTTAGCCTGCCCGTTTCCATCATTCACATTTCGTTTTTCCATTTCTCATCCATTTTAATGTACATGCATTTGTCAAGACACGCATTGAAGCAATCTCTCGCCCTCGTGCTTCCCTCTGAGCTCGGAATTCCACCTCGATTCTTTGTTTTGTACAGAATTTCGTAGGCATTGTGCCCCTGTAAATAACATGGCCTCAGCCTCTCCATCTCAACCATTTCCCTGGAGATCTCCGAAGTAAAGTTAGAGAAAAAAGAAATACGAAAGGGAAAAAGTAGATGGATGCTTTTTAGGGAGACAATGCGAAAGACTTTTTTTAATCATCTAATTTGTAAGACAAGTCCCTGCTTTCCCTATTTCGTCTCTCTCTCTCCTTCCCTCAACTGATTCAATTAACTACGTGTCTCTCCCTCTGTCTCACCAGCTCCCTTTGACATGATGAGCCGACAACGTAACGTGCTTTCCCTTGTCTCTCTTCACCCTCGCGCTTTTATCAACGCGAATGTTCCGTACGCATTCCAGAGTGGAAACGATATATACATGAAAGGGAGAAAGTTTTCCCTACTTTTTTTTGTCTCCTCTCCTCTTTCGGATTTAATCAATTGACTGTGAGAAATATTAGGACAAGGATCTATTTTCTGGTTTCTTTTCTCTTCATAATTATTGCTTTATTCAATCTCTACAAATCTCTAGTTTCTCCTTTGATCTTGATCTATGTCTCTCGCTCTTTTTTCTGACTATTCTCTTTCGTGCCTCCGTCTTTCTCTCCTACAGATCTTTCTTGTCTCCCTTTCGTTTGCTCTCCTTTTTTCTGTAAATTTTTTCTTTTTCCTCTCGCTTTCTCTCTTTCTCTGTCAATTTTCCATTTTTTCTCCCTCGCTTTCTCTCTCTTTTTCTCTGGCATTTTTTCATTTTTCCACTCTCGCTTTCGCTCTTTTTCTCTGGCATTTTCTTATTTTTCCACTCTCGCTTTCGCTCTTGTTCTCTGGAATTTTTTTCTTTTATCCCTCTCGCTTTCTCTCTCTTTTTTCTGGTAATTTTGCATTTTTTTCTCTCTCGCTTTCTCTCTCGCTTTCTCTATCGCTTTCTCTCTCGCTTTCTCTCTCGCTTTCTCTCTCGCTTTCTCTCTTTTTTTCTCTGTGACTTTTCTATTTTTCTCTTTCGCTTTCTCTCTCGTCTTCTCTGTGAATGTTCATTTTTTTCTGTCGCTTTCACTCTTTTTCTCTGTGAATTTTCTTTTTTATCTCTCCCTTTTCGCTTTTTTCCTTGTTAATTTCAATATTTTCTCTCGCGCTTTCTCTTTCTTGTTCTGACAATTTTCTCTTTTTTCTCTCTCACTTTTTTCTCTTCATCTGTGATAATTGTTTAATTTTTTTCTCTGGCTTTCTCTCTCTTTGCCTTTGAAAATTTTCTGTTTTCCCCCCTAACTGTTTTGACATTTGTATCTGTTTTCTGTCTCACTTCCTTTCTCTCTCTCTCTCTCTCGTTGTTTCTCTGAAATTTTGTTCTGTCTCTCTGTCTTCTTTTGCCACTTTCCCTTTTGTACGATTTCCCTTGCCTCCCTTTTCTCACTCCAGCGTTTACACAATTTCCCTTTTCTCTGATCCTTATAATTTTCTGCGTGCTTCCATTTTCACATTTTGTTTTTTTGTAATTTACCGTTTAGTCCGTTTGTGCAATTTCTCCTTTTTATTAATTTTACCACTTTTTTAGCTAATTTGCTTTCGCTCACAGTCCTGTCATTAAATATTTTACTTTCTCTCTTCACTCCTATTTCCTAAACTTGTGGCTACATTTTTCCCGCTCTTTCTGTTCCCGGATTTCTGATTGTCCCTCCCTTCTTTTTGATTTTTCTCCTTTGTGAACAGCTTTCTTCCAAGTATTCCCGTTTGCCCCCTGATTTTTGCCTTAGCTTTATTCATCCCTTTCGCGAGGCATCTTTCAA
Organism: Disparrhopalites patrizii; assembly: GCA_034698585.1. Classification (NCBI taxonomy): domain Eukaryota; kingdom Metazoa; phylum Arthropoda; class Collembola; order Symphypleona; family Sminthuridae; genus Disparrhopalites; species Disparrhopalites patrizii. The sequence continues at coordinate 20,279 of JAQGBT010001613.1, read as the reverse complement.
TTTCCTCTCCCCATTGAACTCTGGAGCTGGTTCAAATTAAGTAATTACCGCCACCGGGTGGCCCCGTCCCTTTTGATACGTACATTCATACAATCTCCCTTGTAATTAAATCGCCTTGAAATTTAAATCCCTGCCCTTTCTCCTCCCAGATCCATTGATAAAGGGGAATAATTAGGGGGGAGATTGCCCTTCCAAATTACTACCCCGGCTTTATCACACACCAATCTAAACAGAAGGGAATTGATCGGGAAAAAACGTTTATTTGGGAACTCAAATGAAAGTCAACCGCAGTCCTGACGGATTATTTTTAGCAGTCATTTTCCTACAGATCCAAGACAGCCGGAAATGTGGTTTTTATCCAGAAAAAATAACTACTATTATAATACTCCCGCTTACAATTAAAGCCCCGCGAATTTTAAAACATTGTTCGAGAAATTAAATCCTCCATGAATAGCAAGATACCTTTGTCTATATTTTCTCCTAAAATGAGTAATTTCTCCCACAATAAAAAATATTTCGATATTAATATTGCTGCCGAAAACACATTTTAAAAATCAAAGACTTGTCAAAGCCTGGAAAGTCGTGCAATTGAATTTTTTACACTGACTAAGATTTGCTCGTTCTTATCGCTTATCGCAAATTCTCAAATATTGGATATCTGAAAACAATAGATTATTTAACATTGCGCATATAGAAACCCAAGCAATATTTTCCCCATAAAAAAAAGCTCTGTGTACATAACAAAATCGTCGGAAAGAGACAAAGGAAGAAGAAGAAAGAGAAAAAAAGAAAGAAAAAAGGCAATAAAGAGAAAAAAGGAAGAAATACATAGAAAAGAGAAAGAAGAAAGAAAGAAATAGAGAGAAAAGAGAAATAGACGGAAATAGAAACAGAAAATTATAATTATCAAGAGAAAATGGCGTTATTTGCAGCATAGAGAAATGCCCGTAATAAAACAGAACCGTAGAATTTATGAAGAAAAACGTGCACGAAAAAACAACAAAAACCGGAGGAAAGTGGAATTCCCAGGAAAATGAACTGAGAAGGAAACGAGTCAAAAAGAGACGTTCAATTAAGAAAGCGACAAAGAGGAAACCGTACGAAAGGAACAATTACAGCAAATGCACAGAAAAAAATAATTATAAAAGTAAGGAAAACATCAACACATGACGGAGCAAATTAGCTACAAAGGATGGTAAACAGAAAAAATTCGGGGAACGTACCAGTGGATTTCCCAGGAAGAAAAGGTAAACGAAGAGGATCAAATGACACAAAAAGAAACCCGACACACTAAAAAGAGGAACGAATCGAAGGATGGGGAAATAATGGGGAAATAACAAAAGAAAATACTTGATTTCATCGCAAAATGAACAGCCCACAAAATTGTATAAAAGAACTAAAAATCTTCCGTCCCTCACCTTCCGAGAAATTGACAGACGACAAAGCATGACGATGCCTTTGTAGTTGTGTGTATTTCCCTTTCACTACTTTCTCCACGCTTTCTCTTTTGATTGCTCCAAAACACCGTCTTTTTCCCTGGAATAATTCCTTTTTTATTCCGCTTTCTCCCAAATTAAAACCACACTGATACTTTCCTACAGATTGTCCTCTGTCCTATACGACCACGTATGTCACCATTCACTGGCAAAGGATTGTCACCCTTCAACTTTCCCTGGACTCTTTCCGTCCACACAAACGCGATTAAACCAACCTGCTTTTAACAGTGGAAAATCTTGCACAAGGGAAGAAATCTGGTCCAGAGGCGAGAACGTGAAAGCTCAAAACGATCTCCAGGAAGTACAAAAAAGAGAGTTTTGAGAGAGGAATAAATATACGGGAGGTAAATGGAAGGTGAGTGAAAGAGAAGAGACGGTAAAAGTTAGGAGGAGGGATTCGAGAGGATGAAATAGAGAGAAAGTGACAAAGATAGAGTGAAAGTGTAAGTGAAAGGAGTGAGAGTTGTGGTGGTGGTAAGCTTTCGAGTGCAAGAGAGAGAATGAGGACGCTTAGTGGACTTATGTGCTCTGTTGTAGGGAAGGAGGGAGTCGTGGTGAGGCTTTTTTTTTGTCGAGGGAGGAAGAGAGAGGGAGAGAGAGAGAGTGAAAGAGAGAGAGGGCCTTTGTCGAGTGCGAGGGGAAGGTGTCTTCTTCTCTCTGTTCGGTCCTTGTATGTGTATGTGAGTGCCCGAGAGAGTGAGAGGGAGGGAAAGCAAGAGAGGGAGAGAGAGAAAGCAGCAGAAGAAGAGAAAGCAACAGAATGAGAGAAGGCAAGAGAGAGAGAGAAAGCAACAGAGAGCGAAGGGAAAAGAGAGAGATAGAGAGAGAAAGCAAAAGAGAGAGAAGAGAGAGTATCCAAATTTTCTGTGGGCTCCTTTCTCGCACTCTCGTATGAAGGGTGTAGACTCAACCCGGACGGAGTTCATATATTTCCCCATATGTTTATTATGCACCCTCAGAATTACTAGCGATTTCATCACTTTCAATAAAACTTTTCCGGTACAACGTTCATCTATTTTATTCAATTCCTATACATTTCCGTTACCATTGTCACCATTGTTATTCCAATGCTTCGAAAATATGCTGTTTATTTCTAATAACGCTTTCAGTACATTGTATCTATGTTTTATTTCTTTATTTTAGGGTGACATCGGGTTTAAAGAGTCTAAAGCTGATTTAGATTACGATAATCTATTTGAATCTAAATGTGTAATTATTTATGTATGGATTTTACTCTTTGTCCTAGAGATAAACGTAGATAAAATGAAACGGACGTAAGAGAGATAAAAAACAGGAGTAAACGCAGGAGTAAAAGAGATAAAGAAGCGAGGGTAAGGGATATAAAACAGACAGGAGCAAGAGAGATAAAAAAAGCAGGACTTTGAGATATAAAAAGCGGGAATAATAAGAGATATAAAAAAGCGGGAATAAAAGAGATAAAAAAGGTAAGAGCAAGAGAGATATAAAAAAGCGGGAATAAGAGAGATAAAAAAAAGTAAGAGCAAGACAGAACTGAAAAGAAAACAATTAAAAAGTGAAAACGGGGAAGACGATTCAAATGAAAAGACGATGCCAGGTGAAAGTAAGGACGTGAATCAAATTGGTAGATAAGGAAAGAAAGCAAGACGAGCCGTAGGTTCGATAGAAATACCGGTGTGATTTAAAATTGGAACAAATGAGAAGAGAATACAAAAATGGTAGTAGAAAATAAAATACCAGTAAGAGATAGCGAGAGAGGAATGAGCAAATTTGGAAAGGCGAAGAGCCACTGAAAAACTGTAAGAGACTAATTGTAAGACACGGGAAACATAGGAAGGCCTGGAAGTGAATGAGAGAACAGAGAGATACGGAGTCGGAAAGAAGATGGAAGAACAATTTAGGAGAAAATATGAGGGAATTTAAAGGACGAAAGAGCCAACAGATGAGCGAATAGCTCGATCGAGAATGGCAAAAGAATCACAACGGAAGATCTGAAACAGAGAAAGTGCGAAGGAACGCGAGACACGGGCAGGGAGAAGAGAGAGCAAGAAATCTATTAAAAAGATTTAAAAAAGAGAAAAAGATTTTAAAAAGGGAAAAAGAAAATTTTTAAAACAGAAGGAGAAAATTTTACAAAGAGACAACGAAAATTCCAAAACCAAAAGGAAACAAATTTGCAAAGAGAACAAAAAAATTTTAAAACCAGAAGAAAAAAATTAAAACAGAAGAAAAATTTAAAGAGACAAGGAGAAAATTTCACAAAGAGAAAGAGAATAAATATTTTAAAACAGCAAGAGAAAATTTAAAACAGAGATAGAAAAAAATTAAAACGAGAAAGAGAAAAAAATTTCTAAAAAAAGAGAGAATTTAAAAAATAGCAAAAAAAGTTTAAAAAGAGTAAGAGAGAATTTAAAACAGAGAAAGAAAAAAAGAGAAAGAGAAGAAAATTAATAAAAAAAAGAAAATTTAAAAAATAGCAAAACAAAATTTGAAAAGAGTAAGAGAGTATTTAAAACAGAGAAACTGAAGAATTTTAAAAGAGAAAGAGAAGACAATTTAAAAAAAGAAAGTGAAAAGTTAAACAATAAATAAAAGAGAAAAGTTAAACAATAAATAAAAGAGAAAAGTTAAGCAATAAATAAAAGAGAAAATTTAAACAATAAATAAAAGAGAAGATGTAAACAATAAACAAAAAATAAAAGTTAAACAATAAATAAAAGAGAAAATCTAAACAAGAGAAAGGATGTAAAAAAGCAAACAGTGGGATTTGATGGTAATTGTATCCCATTGTTGTTAATGGACTCAGACCGGTTTGCGTCCGCAGGGATTCTACATATGTGGAAGCGACAAGGGAAAGGAGATGGGGCGCAGGGGCGGGAGAGTGAAAGCAAACACACATATACTTTTCTTTGGCCTTGTGTGTGTGAGCTCTGGCTTTCTCCCTCACTTTCTCTCTTTCTCATCCCATTTTTCTCTCTCTCTCCCTCACTTGCACTTAAAAGTTCTTTGCTGATGCATCTTCTTTCCCCTTCTGATATCACTTGGAAGTCCCACATCTCCCCGCCTCCCTCGCATCTCCTGAACTTTCTCTCTCTCTCGGGTAAATATTGCCCCAGTTTTCTTTTGATTTCTCTCTGTGGTCTTATCTCCTTGCTCTCTACTTTGTCCTTTCTCTCTCTCCCTGTTATCTGTGCCACCTCAATGCTCATTTCCATTTTTGGAGGATACAAATTACTACCTGGAACTCTACCCTTTGTTTTGGTTTTAATTTTGTGGGAGTTTCCCTGCATGTGCGTTCTTAGTATTTTCCGGTTACAAGGCATTTGTGTTGGTCTTCATTCAAGCAATATTTACCTCATTTTTTTCTCTTCCTGACCTTTTTTTTGCTGAGTCAGCTCTTTCCTTGGACTTGCCTATTGTACATCTGCAGCTTTTTCGAGTATTTACAATCTTGTTTTCTTCCGGCAAGTTTTGATGATTTTGCTCTTTCTCTTGGTCGATTTTGCTTTCGCATGTTTTTCCTTTGTATTTACGGGATTCTATCTTGCTTTCTTTTATGGTTCCTTTGTATATTTTGGTTTTCAATACTTCCTCTTATTTTCAATATTTATTATATATTTTTATTTTCGCCTTTACAGCTTTGCTATTCTTATATTTTAGCTTGCTATGTGGTTTTTATTTTGCTTTCTCTTATTTCTACTTTCTTTTTCATATAATTAATCAGCTTTCTCCTGTTTCATTGTGTTTTCTCTTACTTCATTTTTCATTCTAACATAGTTTGCTTTCTGTTGCCATTATTTACATCCTCTTCATTCATCTGGCTTTCAAATATAATTAATTTTGTTTTCGCTTTTGTGATTCAGCTTTCTTGCATAATTAGTTTACTTTCTCCGGTTTATTTTTGAATTGTTGTTTTTTATTACATTGTTTTATATTTTTATTTACTTTCTCTTGGATTTCAATTTGCTTTCTCTCGATCGTAATTCACTTGCCTACTGCGATTATCTTGTCTATAGTTTTTATTAATCTGTTTTACCATGTTGATTGCATTTTTTCTTTGCCTTTCCTTATGGAATGTATACAATTGCCTTCCAGTTTTTTAAAATTTTGCTGGATTTGATTTCAAAAATGCTTTCTCCAGATTTCCAGCATGCTTGCGCCGCTACTGTTCCTGATAATAAAGCCGCTTTTTTCTCATTTGCTTACTCCCTAAATTATTTTTTGATTTGTCCGTCTTCCCATGATTTGCCTGCAACCTCAGCTTACTATTTACTTTCTCCGTTTACGTTCTTGCTTTCACTCTTCTATATTTTACCCCAACTTGGAATGGCGGAAATCATTCCCAGATGGCCTTATTATATAGTATTTACTCCTATCCTCCTTTACTGGTATGCTTTACTGGTATTTCACCGAGATCCCGCCCTGTATCGGGCTGTTCCCAATCCGACTTTATTCTTTACGATATCAGCTCGTTAGGCAATGCGGACATTATTTCGCCTGCATACTTTAAAGCCGGAGTGTATCACACTGCACTATTACCCGTTACTCATAGGTCGGATCTGTTACGGCGGTATCCAAACTGTCCTAGGATGGTTTCGAGAAATATTTATTTGCGGGTTGTGAATGCAAGCCACTTATGCATAGTTTTCAAGCAAGCGTTTCCGACAGTTTATATTACTAAAGCTGTCTATAGGATAATTTTATATTTCCCGCAGCTAGCTTCGACTGTGCTTTTCCCTTCTTAATTTTTCAGCTTCCCCATCCTTCGTGGTATAAATTATGCTTTGAATACATTTTCTCTTATGTAATTCCGCCATTTATTGCTTAAATTTTTACTTGTTTATACCTTTCCTTTTTGTCAATTCATTACGCTTCTCCCCATTTCTCATTTAGTGGGCTTTCTCCAACAATTAATTTATTTTTCTGCCTCCAAATTTATTTTTATTCCGCATTCTCTGCATGACGTTCATGTAGGTGTTCCCTACTTTCCAATTATTTTGCTTTCTATATAGTTTTCGTTCCATTTGTTTTCTCTTACTTTGCTTTTCTTTTGCTTTCTCCCATTTGTTCCCTGAATTTTCACTTTTATTTTCACTTGCATTCTCTTAGTCTTCTTTCTGTTTGCTTTCTCTTACTTTGTTTTTATTTTGCTTTCTCCTGCTTTTTCTGTGACTTTCTCTTTATACTTTTATTTTGCCTTCTCCCATTCGTTGTATGATTTTTCTCTTTCCTATTATCTTGCTTTCTACCAAGCTTTCCAGGATCCTTATCTTTTTTCATTTCGCCTTTCTCTTTATTTTATTTTCTCTCGCTTCTTTTGTTTCAATTGCCCCGACTTTTCTTTGACTAACTTTCTCCAATTTTTCTTTTTCTTTTTCTTTTCCTTTCTTTTTTTTTACTTTCTTTCCTTTTTTGCCTTGCCTCCCTTTGCTGTTATGCTTTCTCCCGCTTCTTCGCGTATTTTGTTTCTGCTCCCTTTCTTGTTATTTTGCTTTCTCACGCTTTCCGCTTACCTATTCTGCCCCCATTTTTCGTTTATTTTACTTTCGTTGTTTTTCTTGCTAGCTTTTTTCCTTTATTTTCTCCCATTCTCCCTTCTTACTTTCTCCTACTTTTTTTTATTTTCTCTCGCTTTCTATTGACTGCAGTTTCTCCTACTTTCGCATTATTTTGCTTTCACCCGTCTTATTTCCGTTTTCCCACTTTCCCTTTATTTTGCTTTCTCTCACTTTCCCTTTCTTATACTATCTCTCACTTCCCCTTTATTTTGCTTTCTCCCACTTTGCCTTTATTTTACTTTCTCTCACTTTTTCTTTATTTTGTTTTCTCCCACTTTGGCTTTATTTTACTCACTCTCACTTTGCCTTTATTTTGCTTTCTCTCACTTTTTCTTTATTTTGTTTTCTCCCACTTTGGCTTTATTTTACTCTCTCATTTGGCCTTTATTTTGCCTTCTCCCACTTTGCCTTTATTTAACTTTCTCTGACTTTTTCTTTATTTTGTTTTCTCTCACTTTTTTTTATTTTGTTTTCTCCCACTTTGCTTTTATTTTATTTTCTCCCACTTTTCCTTTATTTTGCTTTCTCCTACTTCGCCTTTATTTTACTTTCTCCCACGTTCCCTTTATTTTGCTTTCTCCCACTTTGCTGTTATTTTACTTTCTCTCACTTTATTTTGCTTTTTCCTACTTTCCCTTTATTCTACTTTCTCTCACTTTGTATTTATTTTGCTTTCTCGCACTTTCCCATTATTTTACTCTCTCCCACTTTCCCTTTATTTTGCTTTCTCTCACTTTCCCCTTATTTTGTTTTCTCCAACTTTTCCTATGATCCAGTTTCCTCCACTTTCCTTCTGCTCATATACCTCACCTTCTTGCACTTTTCCCTGCAACCCAAATTTCCATTTACATTCTTCCCCATATTGTCCCTTCTCCTAATTATTCCACCGCTCTCATCCCCTAAATGCTTTCTCCTCCTCCTTCCTGCGCATTCACCTTAATTCCTCCTGATGCAACTCCCCCTTAATTTGTCCCTTGCCCTTTTCCTCCGATTCCCTCTGACTCGCTATCCCTCCAAAATGTGGCTTGTTCAGTTCTATGACCTAGCCCTTAACAGGGCCTTTGTCCCCGTACTTTCTCCAGGTCCCATCATTAATTTCCCTGTCTCCATTCCTCCTCCTTTTGTATTTCGCATCTCATTGTCCTTTTTTTCCTCCTGATATCCTGTCCCCTTTCGTCTCGTCATATCCCTTTGTTTCAAGCTCTTTCCTCCAATTCCTCCATTCCCTTCTCCTCCACCTCCCTTTTCCCTCCTCCTCGTCTTGTTCCGAGGAGGGAAAGGACCAGGGACGGAGAGAGGAATGGCGGGGAAAGTTGCTCTTGTACTCCCAGCTCGGGATGCAGCATAGTAGTAGTAGTAACCAATCGATCTGGAGTCGCTTCGCGTTATTCCTTTATGATTCTCCTCTCTCTCTTCTCTCTCTCCTCTCTATCTCTTCTCTCTCTCCTCTCTCTCTCTTCTCTCTCTCCTCTCTCTCTCTTCTCTCTCTCTTCTCTCTCTTCTCCCTTTCTCTCTTCTCTCTATCTCTCTCTCCTCTATCTCCCTTTCACTTTCTCTTGCCCCATATATAGGCCATTGTGTATATGGGGAAAAAAGGGGAATGGCTGGACTTTCTGGTGAAAAACATAATGATAAGCCTTCAAGTGTTCATGTTATATAATACAAATAGGATGTTCCTCCATCGCCTCCTCCGCCTCCGCCATCGCCTCCTCCAAAACCCTTATAAAAGGCTTATCTATATAGACGAGGTGCACTTCCTCCTCATTTTTTTCCTCCGTTTCTTCCCACCACACAGTCATGAGTTTTGAATTGAGTGCAAAGTACAAGCACTCTCTCTCTCTCTGGCACTCTTTCTGTGTCTCTCTGTCTCTCTCTGCCTCTCTCTGGCACTCTCTCTGCTTCTTTCTGGCACTCTCTCTCTCCCTCTTTTGCTCTCACTTTCTCCAGTTCTTTTGCCATGACGGAGCCTGTCGGCACCTGTGGTTTCCATTGTTCTTCGGCTTCTCCACTTCTTGGCCTCTTGGGCTGCCACCGCAGAAGGGGGAATTGGGAAGGGGGCGAGAATTTAAATTTGGTGCTAATAATGAGAGTATAAAGCCTTTTAATGTTCCTCTCATTTTGGGAGTAATTTTTTCCCCATTTCTCTAATGCTCCCCCGCCATTATTTTTCTCTTCTTCCACTTTCTGGGACTTGGATGGGTTCGGGCTGGGTATTTCTTCTGGATTTCTCCTGTATTGCTCCGTGATATTTTTGGGCCTTTGTTTTTGGTGGGGGTTTTTACTGTTAGTGGGTTTTCATTACCTTCGGCGGGGGAGTCCCAGTCATTTTTATTGATGTCGGTGCCCGCTTTTTCCCATTTATTTTGTTTTTTCTTGGTATTTCGTTTAACCTTTTCTGGATTCTTGTTGTTGTTCGCTGTTACTTTCTTGCTTCGTGTCTGATTATTGCCATGATTATAATTTCATCTTTGTGTTTTGTATCCCCTTCGTGATGTTGTCACTCTCTCCGACTTTTCTCTCTCTCCCTTTGGTTTTTGTTTCTCTCTTTGATTTCGGTCTCTTTTGGTTCATCTCTTTTTTGTCACATTTTAGTTGTATCAAGTTTCCCCATTTTTCTTTTATTTTTGCTGTTTGTCACCATTTTTTGGTTTTCCTTCCTCTATTTTTCCCTTTTTTGCTTCTTACTTTCCCGCTTTTGTCTTTATTTTTCCATCTCAGCTCAACTGTTCCTTTTTTGTTTCCTCTTGCTGTTTTATCTCTATTATACTTTTCAATTTTTTCCGTTTTTCGCTTCTTGTCTCTATTTTTCCATCGTAGCCCAATTTTTCCTTTTTTGTTTCTGACCTCTTTTGTTGCCTATATTTTTCAAGTTTTTTTTATTTTTCACTTTTTGTCTCTATTTTTCCATTTCAGCTCAATTTTTTCTCCTTTCGTTTTTGTCTCTATTTTTTGCTTTTTCTACTTGTCCGCTTTTTGTCTATTTTTCCTTTTTTCTATTTATCCCCTTTTTATCTCTATTTTCCCTTTTTTCTATTTATCCGCTTCTCGTATATTTTCCCTTTTTCTATTTATCCACGTTTTATCTCTATTTCCCCTTGTTTGTCTCTATTTTTTGTTTTATCGTTCTCAGCTTTTCCTGTCCTTTTTCTTATCCTTTTTCTTTTCCTACTTTTGTACCTTCTCTCCATTGTTTGTGTTTGCCTCCCTTGCTTTCATTGTTGCTTCCTCTTTCTCTCTATATCCTCTCCATCCCCTCAGTTTTTCTCATGTTGTCCTTCCAAACGATCTTCGAAAGTTCTCTTAGACTCTGCTGATATTTTCTCTCATCTCTCTGTCTATGCATGTCCCTGTACCTTCCATATTCGCCAACCGTTCAGTAAATCTTTTCTTGACTCCTTCCGTATTAAAGTAGAAGGTAAAATCCTCCTGGATAATTGCGGAGAAAGTTGAAACCTCCAAAAGGATCCAGTGAACATCAGGAGGAGAGAAATTGGAGGTTCAACGTTATCTCCTCGGAGCGATACAGCAAACGATACAATAGTAGTATCACCAGCCAGGGAAAAAAAAAGAAAAAAAAACATTTATCAATTGGTGAAAGTTACCCGACCCTCTAACCACTGTATCCAGGCCTTTCACCATACATACGCCACTGGGGCTTCCGACCATGTCTCTAGGCATAAATCTTGTCGGACGGGGAAGTATAGAAAAAAGGAGAGAGAGAAAGAGAGAGAGAAAGAGAGAGAAAAAGAAAGAGAGAAAGAGAGAGAGAAAGAGAGAGAAAAAGAAAGAGAGAAAGAGAGAGAGAAAGAGAGAGAAAGAGAGAGAAAGAGAGAAAAATGGAGAAAGTCATTGCAGGAATTACGTCATTCCTCCACTCTATTACTTCATGTAGACGTTCCAATAACAGAGATTTCTTTTTATGAGAAGACGATAGATTCCGAGATAAGATGCGCCTCTCAAATGCAGTAATCGTTACTCCCTGTCAATGGAACCTGCTGTATGTGTAGCCACAAATATAGAAGAAGAGAGAGAGAGAGGATTGGATGACAGCGGAAGATGCTTTTTTTTCCTGAACAGGAGAGTTTGTTTGGAGGAAACATGGACTTTGACACATTTTATGGCTGGAGTCAAAATGAAATAGGTTACTATGTTTTTTTAGTCTGTATTCCAGATACTGGATAAAAAAGGGCCTGGAAAGCATGTTCTCCGTGTTTACGAGCTCCCTCCCAACTAATTGGCATTGCGTGCACATTCATTATTTACAAGGGCAAGAGTCATCCAAGCTCCCACTTCCCGTGTAGTAGAATGTTATACTGTGAGGGAAAGCACGGGGCTTCTAAAGGAAGAGAAAGAGAGAGAAAAAAATCCTGGCTTTCCCTTTTTTTCTTAGTAAATCCATCTCCCAGAATGTCCATTTTGGTAGCTTGTGTAATGTGCTAAAGGAGGAGATTTCAACGGGGTAACTCTTTCTCAGGGGAAAAAGGGGTGGAAAGGAGATTATGCAGATTTTCTCTCGCCTTTTCCTTTTCTCGAAAAAGTCCTTTGCTTTTGAATTTGTAAATACTTTTCTGTTTTTTAAGTGTTTTTCTTGGGAGTATTATAAAAGCAAGGGCACGTGCAGAATTTTGTTTTGAAATGAGTAAACGACTGGAACAGGCCACCGATTACAAGGATAGATTTAGAACGTTCATGATTGGGGGGTGCTAGAAAACAAACCGGGAATAGTTCCAAAAAAACGTTATTAATCAGTACTATCAATTTAGCAGAAAGTGTTATGGAATCGAAAATAGACAAAAAAAGCAGAACAATAGCAAAATGTTCCAGAAAAAGAAGATTAAATGAGAAAAACGTTCCGGGAAAACAATAATATCAAACCTTGGAGATAAAAAAGTCAAGAATTATGATACAAAGAAAACGAATAAAACTTGTAAAACAAATATTATAATTAGCAAATATTCCCAGACAAATTCAATAAGCAAATAATTCCAAAAAAATGGAACTCAAGAAGCCAATGATTCCAGAAAAATCAATTCCATTCAGCAAATGATTCCAAAAAAATTCAATTCAGCAAATAATTCTAAAAAAAATCAATTCAATTCAGCAAATATATCCAGATAAAATCAAAGCAATTCAGCAAATAATTCCAGAAAAAATAAATTCAATTCAGCAAATGATTCCAGAAAAAATCAGTTCAATTCAGCAAATATTTCTGAACGAATGCAACTGCCGAAAATTGCCCTTAAACTAATAAAGAAAAAATCATCCCAACAAAAGCAAATCATTGCAAGTTTCCAGAAACCCAAACCCAGCAGAAGATTCAATAAAATAAAATTATAAGAAAATTCCAAACAAATCCTTACAATTAGCAACTATTCCCGCCAAATTACCAGTAAGCCTACTAATTCTAAGCAAAACAAATTAGTCATTCACGAAAAAATCTCCGCGAAAGTAATTACAAACAATCTCCATATTTCTAAAACATTTCGCCAAGATTTTACTTTAAGCAAAAAATATTTAATCCTAATATCACAACAAAATTCCAAACATTTTAAGCCGTAAAGCATTTAGTCGTATTTACCGCCACAAAAAAGCCTAGAAAAATAATTAGTATAATTCTCCAGAAAACATTCATCAAACATTATTCCAGCATTCATTAATCAAGCATTTAGCAAACATTATCAACAAAATTAATTACAACAAAACGTAATAATAAAAAATAATAAATTAGCAACAAATTTGAAACAAATGTACCAAAAAAATCTCCCAGAATAATAATTAGGAAATATTTCCACATGATTAACACGCATTTTCAGCCTTATTTAGAGCAATTTATGTATTATCTACGCCATATCCAACAGCAAAATCATTATTACAGACAAACAATGCCCGGAAAAATGTAACAAACATACAAATTGTATAAGGAGTAGATACAGCTTCCATAGGAAAAAATTAAGGAATTCAAGAGAGAAGGAACAAACCTGATGGTGCTTTGCCAGGAGAAAGCCAAATAGGGGAAAGCATGCATCAAGGGGGCGGATGCCATGTGTTTTAGCCCAATGAAGCTTGTACTCTCCCCATTTCCTTCCGCAACATGCCATTAGAGCGCTAACATTTCTTCACCCACAAATGCCACCATAGTTGCTCGCAACAAGTGAAGGGAGAGCGAAAAAGAAAGACGGGAAAAGTCCCATGAATTGGCTATGAGTATTCCATGGAAATGTGGGTGAAAGCTAATGTGTGTTTGGTGGCCACTAAAGCCGTGTGTGTGTACGTATGTACGTACATGGCTATTACACGGGTAAACAACGCCGCCATCTCAACAAGGGGGAGGGGAAGATGTGTGTTTAGCGACCAAATTATTACATGTCCTTATTCCACTCTGTGTACGCCGTATTTACACACACCTGCCCTTGCCCTCTTCAAAGAGACACATCAACTCCATTTTCTTGCGGGATATCCTTTTCTGGGTGTGTTTGTGTGTTGGTAGGCCGTTGGAACGACAGAAATTCAAATGGCACACGTTATTTATCTATCTATTGCATTAAAAAAAAGCAAAATACTTCTTCGGCTTCATATTTTAGATGGAGAACATTTGCATTCCATTGATACTTGACGATTTGCGTTGAACCGCATCGATTGCATCGAAGGGATTTCGATCGATTGCATCGAAGTGATTTGCAACGATAATATCGAAGTGATTTGCAACGATAATATCGAAGTGATTTGCAACGATAATATCGAAGTGATTTGTGTCAATTGCGTCGAAGTGATTTGTGTCGACTGCATCGAAGTGATTTCTAGAGATTGCATCGAAGTGATTTCTAGAGATTGCATCAAAATGATTTGTCTGTATTACGTCGAAGTGATTTGTATCGATTGCATCAAAGTGGTTTACATTGATAGTATCAAATTGATTTGAATTAAAGGCATCCATGGATTGCATCAAAGTTATTTTCATCGAAATGATTTGAATCGATAGCATCGACATGATTTGCATCAATTATGCTTCTAAATTATACCTGCACATCGATTGCATTGTAAATTATGCACATTAATCGCACTAATCTAATTCGTATAGCTACAATTTTCATCGTTTGCATCGTGAATTTTTTACATTAATCAGATCAATGTAATTTGTATATAGCTACAATTTGATGTGCATCAACATGTTTTGCATTAGTACCATCACAATGATTTATTTGCATCGATTGCATTGAAAGTATTTCCTTCGATGCAATTTGTATCGAAGTGATGTACAACAAAATTATTTCCATTAAAAGTATCCATGTTATTTGTATCGAAGCGATTTGCATCGAAAGCGTCTAATGGATCATATTGGTTTTCATCGGACTTCAAGGTTTCGTTTACAACGAATCCAAATCCTTCTACGTCATTTGACAACACTGCCAATATGCCCACGGCCGTTCAAAAACGTTGTTGTTGTATCGTGCAAAAAAAATACCGTATCCATCTGGCCTTACCGCTTTGCTTCAAAAGATATCTAAACATAAAAATGGAGAATGTCCTGGAAGCTTGCATGCGTAGATGCGTACTACCGTTATCCAAGCTTATCCCGAGGCCTTTATAACAAGAGGAAAAACAGCTTGGAGAAAATTTCACCTTTATTAGTAGAATTTCCACTCCAAATTCATGATAAAAGCAGGCTACTTTGCCCATTATCGGAAATAATAGAGTGGGAATAATATGAAAAAAACTACGTAAACATGGAAGCATAAACAGGTCGGAGAACACCAACAGGAAGTTATTGGATGGCGGGAAACATAGGCATCAAGTAATTCCACACCATGTTATATAACTTCATAATTTGTATCCTCCCGCCTCTCCCCGAAAAAAAAAATCCTTCAAGAAGGTAGACGTTCCCACATTAAATTATGGAGCCTCACCCACCACATTTCTACATCCGCCCAATCATAACGATGGCCCGGCCACTGCTCCTCTTCTGGGTAATAATGAAAGGGAAATTACATGGAAAGTACATACTAAAGAGGCTAAACGTGTCCCATATATAAAGGTATGTATATCAAATTGTTAGACGCAACCCAGCATAAGTTCGCCGGACCTTTTTATGGGACAACTGAAAACATTTTTTTCATTTCCTTATCTCGCCCAATTGTTGCTTTTCTTGTTTAAAAATTTCTGATGAGATTCTTGATGAGATCATTTTTGCCTTTCTTGATCAGTAAGAAGCAGACGAGCCTGGCGAGTGAAGCAAGCAAATCGATCGAAACTAGCGAGCAAAGCAATAAAAAGGAGCGAAACTGGCGTGGAACTAAGCAAAATAGACACAACTAGCGAGAAAATCGGGCGAAACTGCCGCGGAAATAGCCAAAATGTACACAACTACATAGCGAAAACATTGGGCGAAACGGCCGCAGAAATACGCAAAATAGACAACTAATAGCGAGAAAATCGGGTGATACTGGCGAAACTGTCGCGGAAATAAGCCAAATAGATACAACCAGAGAGAAAATCGGGCCAAACTGCCGCGTAAATACGCAAAATGGACACAACTAGCGAAAAAAACGGGCAAAACTGGCGCGGAAATAAGCAAAATAGACACAACTAGCGACAAAATCGGGCGAAACTGTCGCGGAAATACGCTAAATAGACAACTAATAGCGAGAAAATCGGGCGAAACTGGCGCGGAAACAAGCCAAGTAGATACAACCAGAGAGAAAATCGGGCCAAACTGCCGCGGAAATAAGCAAAATAGACAACTAGCGAGAAAATCGGACAAAACTTGCGCGGAAATAAGCACAATAGACACAACTAACGAGAAACTCGGGCAAGACTCGCGAACATAGCAAGAAAATTGAGCGAAACTATTGAGACGAACGACGATGGCAAGAAAGAAACTAGCGAGGAATATTATGTGAAATAGAAAGTATGTCCTATTGCTTCGGAAACATTGATGGAATTATCCCCTTTTGTGTCTGAACCCTGTTTGCTCAACGATTGTTTTTATTTTGGAATGACGTAAAAAAATGGGGAAGGATTGCTCTAGTCACCAAATTAAATGTCCAGGAAAAACCCCCGATTTTTTTTTGTTTAATTTGCTTTTTGGACTTATATCCGTTTGCATCCACGCCTTTCCAATATATGGAGGTAGCACTCCAGCTCGGAACGGTAATGGTGTTGACGTTGATGGGACTCAGCCCATACAAGAGCCGTCCATGGGATAGGAGCAGTCCGAGAACAATGGATTTTGAAAGCATCTCCCCATCTCATCTTCTAGTTGTGTAATGAGTGCTATATACTCCCTTTTTATCCCCTTCTATAAGTGTTATATGGGAGTAGAGTAATGGGGGATAATGGCAACCCTTGTGGAGGGAATGCATGTGGAGGGCTTTTCTCCATTTCTCCTTTCAATATCCCAGGGCATTCTGGCACTCATCAGGAGCTGGAAATTCCCTTTTTTTTTTGTTATCACACAGCACACATATTTTCTTATACTCTTCTGCGTAGGTAGATTTCTCCAGCGTTGGCAGAATCCTATCCAGGTTTGCCACCGTTAGTCTCTCGCCCTACTCTCCGATTCCTTCTCTCTCGCTTTCTTTTTGGTTCTCCGACTACTCCTCTCTTCATCCGAGTTATCTTTTTTCTCTCATTCTGATTACTTCGCTCGCTCTTTCCTCAATTTTTTCTTCCTTAACCATTTTTTAATTGTCCATTTTGTTTGTGGTTTTTCCTTTTTTCTGTTGTTCATTTTGTTTGTGTTTTTTCCTTTTTTCTGTTGTCCATTTTGTTTGTGTTTTTTCCTTTTTTCTGTTGTCCATTTTGTTTATGTTTTTAACTTTTTTCTCTTGTCCAATTTGTTTATTTTTTATCCTTTTTTCTCTTGTCCATTTTTTAAATTTCTCGTGCTGTTTTATTTTGTTCATATTTTATTCCTGATATTTTTTTCTTTATCGTTTTTTATTTTGCTCCCCTATTTTTTCATCTAATTTTCCTCTTGTCCTGTTTGCTTGTCTATCCTTTCCCCCATTTTCCCCCCATTTTTCTCCTTTCCTTTTTTCGTCCCCTTTCTTCTTACTTATCCTTCGACTCAATCATCATTTGTCCTTTTTTCTTCTTTTTTATCCTTTGTCTCAGTTTTCTCGTGGCCTGGTTTCTTCTCTATCCTTTTTGTCATTTTTCTCCTGTCCTTTTTTTTCTATCCTTTTCCTCGTCACTTTTTCTTCTCTATTCTTTTCCCCATTATTTCATTGTCCGTTCTTCGTATTTATCCTCCGTCACATTTGCCTCTTGTTGTTTTTTCTTCTTTATCCTTTTTGCTCCGTTTTCTCTTGTCCTTTTTCCTAATTTTCTCTGCTCTTTTTCTTCTCGCTTGTCTTTGTCATTTTTTATATTTTTCTCTCACTCTTTTTTACCATTTTCTCTCTCATGTTGTCTTCTTTGGGTTTCTTTCTTATCCTCTTTTTTCTCAGGTGTCTCCTTTATTATTTTTTTCACGTTTTTCTCTGATTCTTGTCTCCCATTTCTCTCTTCTTTATTATTATCTTCGGTTTTTCTCTTCCTAATTTTCCGCTTCTCTTTGCTTCTCGTGTTTTCTTCCTTTTCTTCGTTTCCTTATTTATTCTCTTCTTTTTTTAATACTGTTTCATTTTTCCTTCTTCGAAATTCTCCTCTTTTTTTGTTTTCTCTTCTTCTTTCGTCATTTGTATCTTCCTTCTCCTTTCATTTTGTCTCTTCTGCCTCTTTCTTCTGTCCCTCACTTCCTCATATCTCTCTTCTTCTTTCTTTCCCTTCTGCCGTCCCAGACCAGAAACTTCTGCCTTCCTTCCTTATCATTCTACAATTTATGTACATATTTCGCTAATAAACCGGGTGATATTAAGTAATTCAAATTTCCCCTACTTCTTCTTTTGATTTTCCTACCAATTCCCAAATTTTTCTCCCCGCAATTTCCCCCTGCCAATTTCCGTGGGCATTAATTCCCTCCGACAAGTGAGTGAAAAATGCGGACCCGAAAAAATTGTTGCTTAAATACCCCTTTCAAAAATGCTCCCTCTAACCCCTTGTGAACTCCATTCCCTCTCAGCCCAGACACTTGACGAGGAAATTGGATTAAGTAACATGTTGCAAGGGAAAGGGATGATGATGGGCTTGTTGAGAGTACAAGCACTTGATCCACTTCCCGCATCCTCTCTCTCTCTCTCTCTCTCTCTCTCTCTCTTCACCCCTTTTCCAGGGATAAACCTTCCCTTTTTGAACAAGTGCAGAAAAAAATTGTTTGTTCAAGAAAACAACTTGGATGAATGTACATGTAGGGAATCCCCTTGAAGCAATGGAGGAGCATCATAACAATTGGGTAAATGTTTGAGCGGGAGATTGAGCAAGGGCGACTAAATACGTGGGCTTATACATGTGTGTGTTTGCACTTTTAAAGGAATAATGTCACATTTTTTGCGCTTAACTTAACCAGCGAAAACAAAATAGAGACACACTTGGGAGAGGAATACTAGACTAGTGCTCGGAAAGCTGATAATAAGGGATTTGGAGCGTCAGTGGGAGGCTTGAAAGACTTTGTATGATTTATATAAGTGTCTATACGAACCAATAAAGTCGACTCTCTCTATAACGGTCCCCTTTATAACGGTACTCTCGCTATAACAGCAGCAAAAATGCTCCCCTCAAAAACATTCTCCAATTGCTAACATAGAGATGTCTGCTCTCTATAACAGTTTTTCGCTATAACAAGCGATGATGCTTTACAGGGTGCTGTTATAGATAGAGTCGATTGTATATAAACTTTATTTCCGGGAAAACTCAAATCTGTTCTCTTCCCCATTTCTTATCGCTTATTTTCAACCTGCCCATCCCTCTTGTGGTGCCAGGTTTCCTCTTGATATCTCCATTTATCTCTCCTTGTATTTTGGTATTCCTTTTTTATCACTTTCCAACCCTGTTTCTCTCTCCTGTCCTCTCCTTTCCTCTGTATCTACTTCTCCCGATATCTTCAACAATTTCAAACATTTCTTCAATTCTTTCCATGATTCCTTTATCTCTTTATCTCTCACACTTTAATTATTACATTCTCTCCTACCTTGCTTATCTCTTTCCTTCGCTCTCGTCCTTTTTTCCCATCTCATCCTTCTTCTCTCTGCACATCTTCATTTATTTGCCTCATTTTGTTTGCCTTATATTACTTATAATGTATGTGACCAATCGTGGGTCACTCTTTATTACGGGCCATTTACCCACATACCTTGTGCATTTTACATTACGCCAATGTGACAATTTATGTATATTAATTTCATTGATTCTTTCCTGTTCTATCTCTTTCTACAGTCTTTTATCTCGATTTCTTCATCAATATATAAATCAATCTCACTTTCGATAACGCATATCTCTTATCGATACCTCTTATCTGTAATCGATATCTCATATCTGTCATCGATATATCATATCTTTCATCGACATATCATATCCCTTTCTGTCGTCGATATCTTATATCTCTTTCACTCATCGATATCTCATATCTGTCATTGATATTTCATATCTGTCATCGATATCTCATATCTTTCATCAACATATCATATCTCTTTCTCTCATCGATATCTTATATCTCTTTCTCTTTCTCTCATCGATATCTTATATCTCTTTCTCTTTCTCTCATCGATATCTTATATCTCTTTCTCTTTCTCTCATCGATATCTTATATCTCTTTCTCTCATCCATTTACAAATGTCCATATATCTCATTCTGTACCCTATCTATCTTTGCATCGATTCTACTACTATCTCCTTTTATCTCTTTATTGCTCCCCCTCTCTCACTTTCTTTGTGTATGTCGTTTGCTTTTTTTCTTTTTATCTCTCTTCCAATTCCTCGTTCTGTATCTCTTTCCCTCTCACTTTTGCTCCCTCTGTTTACTATTTGTATCTATTTTTTTGGCTCGTTCCTTTGTTCCATTTTTATCTATCCCGCTTCCTTCTTATCTTCCTTGCTTTATCTCGCTTTATGTCTGTCTTACTCCCGATCTCCCTCTCTTTACCCCCTCGTATCTCTTTCTATCTGTTTATTTGACTTCTTAAATCTCCCGCCGTCTGTCTCCTCCGTTATCTACATATTCTCCTCCCTATTTATCTATATATCCCTGTCATTATCTCTTCTCATTTTTTTCCTTTCCGTCTTGATCTCCACCTTAATTTTTTCCTTTCCAACTTTATCTCCTCCCCAGTTTTTTCCTTTCCAACTTTATCTCTTCTCAATTTTTTCCTTTC
>JAQGBT010001612.1:0-30302 GCA_034698585.1 Disparrhopalites patrizii | reverse complement strand
GCCAAAAACACATACAGTCCACTTTTAGTCACATTTGCTGCCGAAGGAGGGTTACTGTTGGCCCTTAAGCCGCAACAAATGTTTGAACTTGAAATTGAACTGGGTACGAAAATTGAAGTGGAGTCTCTCTGTAACAGCATCCAAGGTAACCCAAAATTTTGCTGTTATAAAAGGAATTCTGCTACAGAGAACACAATTATTATGTATTCTATGTACAAGGTGCTGCGAATTTCATGACGTTATGGAGAACAAGCTGTTATAAGGGGTGCTGTTACGGAGAGACTCCACTGAACTTGCGAATTAAATTGAGCTTGAACCTGTAAGGAACACATATAGCCATAGCTATACTCATTCAAACGTGCTGGAAGTAATAAAATAACTTCATTCCTTTCCCTTATTCCCCTTCCAAATTTCTCCACCACTTTCCCTTCGTTTACAATGTTCTTTTGAGGGGGAAAACGCACCACGAAGACTAACAGGAGCACGTTTCGAATTTCTATGATTCTGCTCTTTTATGTATACATGTACTTTATTGTAAATGGCAACATTTTATGGTTGACTCTGATCCGTTTTCACTATTATTTGGTTTTTGTATAATATAAACAAAACAAAAAAAACAAGTTTTTTCCCTCATCTCCCACCCTCCAAAGTATTAACATTGACAATTGAAAGATGTTCTACCACTTGTAATTCCCCTTGTCAGGGCTCATTGTCATGTGTGTGTGTACATCTCATTCGTTATTTTGTAGTAAATCGGACGTTTGCCGTTGTTTGGAGTCAAATCTCAGTGTGCGTGCGTATGTCATTGTGAACTTTCTAAAGGCCAAAAAACGCTTCCTCCATCGAACGATTGAGTGACGGGTGGCGTTCTCATGGGGTCAAGTTCAGTCTAGAGAGAGAAAGAGAGAGAGAGCGAAAGAGAGAGAGAGAGAGAGAGAAAGAGAGACAAGATGAATCGTGCGAATAAAATAAGTCTTTTCTCCAAAAACAAGATCTTTCAATTTGACCAACGTGCCACACATTTTTGATTTTGTGGTCAATTCCAAATACAGAAGGGAATGAGGGGTGAAAGAATTTTTTCCTTCACATTTATTAAAGATAAAAGTTTTTTCTAGGGAAAGCATTCTACCTTCCTTTGGAACTAGCGTTGGAAATTTATTTGGGTTTACAAAATGCGATAAAGAAAGTAATAAAAATGTCAAAGTGGGAAGATTTCAAAGTGTATTTCAGAAAGAAACAATTAGCACAAAGGTAATTAATGCTTCGGAAGGTAGCTTGTACGTTCATATGTCTATATGATGAATGTATGTCTAAATGTATGCATACATGCATAACGTATATAGGTATATGTATATACGTTTCCCGTTACTCATACATTCATTTTGGACCCTTCTGTGCGTACGTTTTACTTTTTTCTTCCGCAGACACGAACATTAAAAATGACGTCAACTTATGTGTGAAGTAGCTGCCGTGCGAAACAAATACAACTTCTCATAGTGTCTACAGTGGCGTCTGTCTTTAACAAGTCTCTTTATAGCAACATTCTGTATAACAACATTATTTTTTCCGCCCTTCGTACATGTAATGTAATAATTTAATGTTCTATATGTAACAACTTTTCTCAGTAACAATATTTTTCGCCGTTCCCTTCAGAGTTGTTATATATATAGAGATTGCACTGTATATGCAAAAATATCCTATAGTAAATAAAACTGTGTGTGCAACATTCACATTAATGTATATAAGGATGAAAGATTTATTGGAAATATTTCAGGGTTGATAATCAGAATAAGAATTTAAATTTTTAATCACAGTTTACATGGCGTCATGGGTTCAGGATTATAATCAATCGGCACGGAGTGAAAAATTTATATCCCAATTCCAACGACAGTTTTAAAATTGATGGGAAAATCAGTGAAACCGAATGAAGATTTGGATTTTATCAATTGTTTTACTACCCTCGATTCACAAATTGTGCAGCTGATTGTTAGTAATACTTCCCAAAATTTCCTGTCCTGCATTTCATTCGTAATTTTAACCATGCATGTAAATATAAATTCGATTTGATATGAAATAACCACTTATTTCAATAAGTCATGTATTTTAAATTTAAATAATGACGATGATCATACAAAGAAGTATTGCAGACAGCAAGAAACAGAAGTGTATATGTACATATTTTTTTGTTGTGCGTAAAGCGGGAAAAATTGCACTAATGTTATTTGAATCTGGATAAAATCACATTACGTTTTCGTCGGAAGAATTAAAATAGTTAAAAGTCAAAATTAATGTTGTGCAAAAAATAAATATATGTACATAATATAATGTAATAATGTGGTAATCTGATGATTAATACTTAATACAATAAATGCTGTATGAACATAAGTAGACAATATACATATAATAAATAGATTACAAATCTACAAGTAATAAATAATAAAATAATAATTATTAAAAAATTAACTAAGAAAAAGTAAATTATACATATGTATATAATATGAACAAATTTCCTCCTCTTCTCCAGGGAGTACACAATTCGGCCCGAGTAATGCTCCATAATGTAGAGCCAGATTTGGCAATTTAGCCATATTTTCCCTTATGACGGCTTGTAAAACTGGCAATATGAATTTTTATTAGTAAATTAATGACAGTATAAAGTATTGGAAAAAAGTTTTGCAAGGCAGTGGCTCCAGACAATTCAGCATACTTAATTTGTGGTTTAATCCATCAAATTATGACAGTTTGGAAACGCGTTACAAAACTTTGACTATATAGTATAGCAAATTAGCAAATAGGTTGCAAAAGTAAAGCCGCATAAATGTAATTCTGCGACCTTCGATATCTTTTGAGTGATTTTAGTGCATGTATAAAAGCCAAAAAAAAGTATAAAGGGTGTGATTTCCGTTAGATTAAATAAAAACTTGACTTATACCACATGAATCTGAATATTTTTCTTTTTAAAAATCGGAATTTTCATTTATAAAAATTCCTAGCCCTGCAAACCATAAAAGCAAGGGGATAGTCGCATTTAAGTATACAAAATGGAAAATGGCTTCAAATAAATGTGAATACTGCCGCATTACATTTATTCAACGGCAAACTATTCACCTTCAATTGCCTTCATCCATTCCCTGAGCATGATTAAAGAGGCGTTTTGCAATCCACGTACAATTGTCTTTTTTCTCCATTTGAGTCCCAGACTATACAAGAACGAGCTTTCTTGTGTGGGAGTTGGGAAATTATTAGGTGGCAAAGGTCAAATTTCTTAGAATTGTTCCCATCAGAGAAGAAACAGGGAATTTTATTACCTATTCACTGACACACATTCAGTGCTTTGCAGTAACGCACATAGTGCGAATGTACTTGCCACCGTTTTTTGCTCGCATTTTTCCTGTTCATTAAGCATGTATGGATATAGGGACTTCCACCCCTTTTTTTCATAAAGGCTCGTTGTTTCATAATGGGCATAAAAAGAGACACAATTACATTTGAAATGTGATGCTTATAAAAATATATAGCCTCCAGAAGAAATCATTTACAGTCCGTGATGAAGTGAGTGTGTGTAAACACGAGAGGTTGCATCATCAATGGAACTCATTCTGTCAGCGGATTACCCACAAGTACCACGAGGTTTTTGCTGGCTCAGCACTGTATCCTCGATAGATTGGGAGTACAATGAGAAGTCAAAGAGAGAGAGAGAGAGAGAGAGAGAATCCTTCCTCTGCAATCGAGTATTTAAAATAATAATATTGTGCACATAGAATGTAATCTCTGCATTGTAATAACACCAGTTCCGTGTTTGTGCTTTCATCCTTGCCTCTGTACAGGATGCCACCTTGAATTTTACTCCCATTAAAAGGTATACAAAATAAGCCAGACATGAGACTGTAGCACTATCTCTTGCAGAAACGTACGTATAGGATTATATTATACCCATATTCGATCCGGATTCTTGCAAAAACCATGGATATTTAATTATTATCTGAACAGAAATTTGTATACAGTGGAGTATCTCCATAACAGCACCCCTTATAACAGCATGTTCTGAATAACATCAGGAAATTCGTCGCACCTCGTACATGGAAATATATTAATTGTGTTCTCTATAATAGCATTCCTTTTATAACAGCAAAATTTTGGGTTTCCTTAGACGCTGTTATAGAGAGACTCCACCTTGTATGGTTACAAAAAATGAAATTTAAATTGCGATCATCAAATGCCCAAGATTTAAAGAAAAAAGTTTTTTTTTTCGGGAAAACAAGTTTTTTCAGTATCATAATATTTTGCTTAGGATAAAAACAGGAGAATTACAGCGGAGTCTCTCTTTAGCAAGTCTCTTTATAACAACATTTCTCTGTAACAATATTATTTTTGTAGCCCTTCATACATATGTGTAAGGTGCGTATTTATTGTTCTATATAACAATGTTTCACTGTAACAATATTTTCCACCCTTCCCCTCCGAGTTGTTATATAGAGACTCCACTGTACCTGGTTGCTATGCTTGTAAAAAACCGCTCATTTATTATGCTTTACAGTGGAGTCTAACAACTCTGAAGTGAGTGCAAAAATATTGTTACAGAGAAACGTTGTTACAGCGGAAACTCTCTGTAACAAGCTTCTTTATTTCTCTATAGCAATATTATTTTTTCTGCCCTTCGTAAATGTACCGTGCATATTTTATGTTCTATATAGCATCATTTCCCAATAACAATATTTTTTCCCTTCAATTCAGTGTTATTATAGAGTGACTCCACTTTGTATGGAACATCGCCTATGAACTTTACATGTACGAAGGGAAGGAATAATTACGTTGTTACAGACAAATGTTGTTATAAAAAGACTTGTTATAGAGCGACTCTAATATGTAATTTGTGGACCGGGGTGGGCAAAACCTAATTTATGAGCTTCCCAAATTTCTGCATCAAAGTGTGTTACAGTTCTCTATTTATAGTCAGCTCTCAGTATAACAGCAGTATGCCTATGCTTATACAGTGTGGAGTCTCCCGGTAACCAGGCACTTTATAACAACATTATTTTCGCCGCCCTTCCGACACGTAAAGTACATACTTTATGTTCTATATACATAACAACATTTCCCATTGCAGTAACAATGTTTTTTCTTCCCTTCAATGTTGTTATAGAGAGATTCCCTTGTATACATGAAATAATTCGGTCATAGCGAGGTTATGTTAATCAAGATTAATTAATTAATCAAGACCAATTCCAGGTATAATTCTGGTAATCTTACCAATTATATCAATATTCACGCAATCATTTTACTACACATGTCGAAGTGCGATTTTGACCATGGAATAAATGGTGTTATTACATAATATATACGTCTAGTGCTGTTATGGAGAAAAATTTGATGTTTTAAAAAAAACACCGAAATATTTGATTTTACTCGTGTTATAATCACGGTGTTTTTATAGAAAGAGATTGCACAGTGTGTAGTGAGATTTGTTTGCATAACTATATGCCTGCACATATGGCATGTGTTACTTTTCAATGGGTGCCAATCATAGTTAACACCCTGCACGTTAACAAAGCAGATATTACATGTGTGTGCCCATGAACATGATGGAGTATACACGTAGTAATTTAAAACCATTCTACTCTCCGGGTATCTTATCTCTCTCTCTGTATATTATGTGAAGCGGTGGTCTGATGTGAGTAGACTTGGCAGTGAGCAAATGAATGGAGAGCGGGTCCAGACCCAAGTGTTTACAATGTCAATCTTGTCATCTGACCTTTGGAAGGATGCCAATATTATCTCAATAACGTACGACGAGTGCACAGAGAATATTTTTAACTCTCAACTTCTCCCTTTCTCTCTCTCTCTCCCTCTGTTTCTTTCAGTACTTGATCTTTTTCCTCTCCGAGTGGCATGATCAGGAATCATGAAGTGCTGGTGGTGAGCGGAAATATTGAGGAGATTCAGTGCAATTTTTACATTGTTCCATAACTAGTCCTTCTCCCTCCAGTCATTTTGTAATAGAGTCAAAAAATTTTAATCAAAAGACTGCCGTACCAACTGTGATTTAATATCCCCTTAAAATAGTATACTATATACATATTTACACATATCTATACAAGAAATATTTTTCCCTGGATATATTTTTGTACTTATTTACAAATTTGCAGAAATTTAAAAATTTTGCTCTACAATATTTGAGTGCAAATTTTTAAGCAAATTTATTTATTTTAGTGCAGTTCCTTCATTTTATCTTTAGCGCATTTTAGTCGATATTCTATATTCAAAATTTAAATACGGAACAAATTGTATGTAAATTTAGGCAAAGTGTATTCCGGTGCAAATTTGCATGTTTTAGTGCAAAGTTGAGTATATCATTGAAAATTGAACAAAATGCCTGCCATCTTCTCGAAAATCGCCACCAATGTGATCAGTCGCATCCCACCGGACTGGATTCTCTATTTTATGAGGTTGTCCACCGCCAAGAAATACTCGTTGATTGCCTCCATCGTGGGCCTCGTGGCTTTCCTCACACTTCGGAAAGGGAAACGCCGAGATGGGAAGAGCAAAAAGCCCAGGGAAGGATCCTTCTCCGCCGCCGTAGTCAATATGAGATTCGTCCGACAGATGAAATTCTTGCTCAAGATCATGATTCCGAGCTTCACGTCCACCCAAGCTTTAATAATTCTATCACATACCGCCATCCTCTCCGCTAAGACATTCCTCTCCATCTACGTGGCGGGGTTGGAGGGAATGATTATTAAGGAGATTGTGAGCAGGTTAGTTCCTATATTAAATGTAATAAACTACTAAATAAATTTGGCGCGCTGCTAACAGAATTTTGCTGTGAATAAAGAAAATTTCACTATTCACGCCGCTGGCAATGAAATTAAAATGTGAAAATGATTACGTCAATTTTTGAACGTACATAATTGCCTATATAGTTTCGGCATCTTTTAGAGGATAATCTGATTGAATTATTTTACAGAAACGTCTCCAACTTTTTCATGATGCTCATGAAATGGTTCGTCATCGCCATTCCTGCCTGTTTCTTGAATTCATCCATGCGCTACCTGGAGAAGCAGCTAGCGATCAGCTTCCGGACGAAACTGGTCCAACATGCGTACAAAGCGTACTTTGACAATCAAGTTTATTATAGGTAAGTCCATCTGCTCTATTTTGGTATCTAAATACAGTGGAGTCTCTCCATAACAACACTGATAGGAAAAGGAAAAAATATTGTTACTGGGAAATGTTGTTATATAGAACACAACATACGTTTACATGTACGAAAGGCGGAAAAAATAACGTTGTTATATCGATATGTTGGTATGAAGAGACTTGCTACAGAGAAACTCCACTGAATATGTACATACGTACACACAAGTATAAGGCCGACTATCGCCTGTCGATATACATTGGAATCTCTATACAACTCTGGACGGAAGGGCGATAAATATTGTTACAGAGAAAAGTTGTTATACAGAACATAAAATATGTAGCTTATATATATGTACGCAGAGAAGAATTCAGTGGAGTCTCTGTATAACAAGTCTCTTTATAACAACATTTCTGTATAACAACATCATTTTAACTGTCCTTCGTACATGTAAGCAATATATACTCCGTTCTATGTGCATAACAACTTTTCCCTGCAACAATATTTTTCGCCATTCCCTTCAGTGTTGCTATAGAGAGAATCCACACTCCAATGTATATGCCTTAACATTTAAATAATTGGCGTCATTTTGCTTGCTTCAACAGAGTAGGAAATTTGGACACACGCCTTCAGAATCCCGACCACAGCCTTACAGAAGATATTTCCACATTCGCCAATTCCGTGGCTCATCTCTACTCCCACCTAATGAAGCCCACTTTGGACGCATTCCTCATCTCCTTCACCCTCATCAAGCGAGCCAAATCCATTGGGGGTAATCCCTTACCCGGGGCAATTCTAACCTCCTCCGTCATCTACATCACGAGTCAAATCCTCAAGAATTTGTCACCCAAATTTGGACAGTTAGCGGGTCAGGAGGCGGATTTGAAGGCCAAACTCCGTCACTGTCATTCCCGGATTGTGACCAACAGTGAAGAAATTGCCTTTTACGGAGGAAGTGACATAGAGAAAAAGGTCCTGGAAAATGCGTATCGCGCCCAGATTAAACAGAGTCAACGGATTTACTTTTCCAAGCTCTGGTACGTCATCATAGAACAGTACCTCATGAAATACGTCTGGGCCGGGACGGGGATGCTCCTTACTGCCATTCCGATTTTGACGTGTAAGTTCCAGGGACTTTTTTGGCATCATGTAGCCATTTGTTTTGGTAGTTTCAACAATAGTATGCTATACAACAATTAATTTTTCCTGGATAATGACTTTTTGTATAGCTTCTGGTTTCAACAAGGGCGGTGGTGGCACGGCCTCCCGTACGGAATATTACATGACGACGAAGAACCTTCTTATGACGGGCTCGGACGCCACCGAACGTCTCTTCTCCAGTTATAAGGAGATTGTTGAGTTGGCTGGATACTCGGAGCGAGTCGCTAATATCTTCACCGTTTTTGATGACGTGTCCAAGGGCAAGTATGTCCGAGAACACTGTGATCCTGATGGTGGACGACGGAGTTATGGTAAACGAGAATTTTATTTGTGGCGTAATTCACCAGCTACTCCGTCTCATTTGTTCCGGAATGAAATTTTCCACTAGCAAAATTTATTTGGGGAAATATTCCTTTGATGATGGAATTGCAAATTGTTTTGTGGAAATATTCCCTTGATAATAGAATTGCAAATTGTTTTGTGGAAATATTCCCTTGATAATGAAACTGTTCTTTTTGTGGAATGTTTCCATTTATTATGAAATTGCGAATTGTTTTGTTGAATTTTTCTATTTATTATGTCATTGCGAATTGTTTTGTTGAATTTTTCTATTTATTATGTCATTGCGAATTGTTTTGTTGAATTTTTCTATTTATTATGTCATTGCGAATTGTTTTGTTGAAAATTTTCAGTTATTATGAATTTGCAAATTTTGTTTGTTGAAGTTTTCCATTTATTACAAATTGTAATTCTTTTGTGGAAATTTTACATTTATTATATAGCTGCAATTATTTCTGTGCAAATTTTCAATTTATTATGAAGAATGCAATTAATTTGTGGAAACTTTCCATTCATTACGAAATTCCAATTGTTTTTTGTGGACAATTTCCATTAGTATGAAAATCTAACTGTTTTTGTGGACATTTTCTATTTACAATATTGTTGTTTTTAGTGTTGTCGTTTTGCATTTGTAACATTGTTGCAAATTTGTATATTAGCATTTTGCACTTACTATTAGGTTGAAAATTCATGGTTGGAGAATGTTCATTTACTATACATACTTAATGTTACAAATATTTTGATGTGAAAATTTTCCAGGAATCGTGACGGAGAATGCCAATACTGTGATAGAGCTCAAGGGCATTGATATAATTACTCCCACGGGGGATGTCATAGTACCAAATATGGATTTGCGAGTGACCCCAGGAATGCACTTACTTATCACGGGACCAAATGGCTGTGGAAAGAGCTCCCTCTTCAGAATTTTGTCCGGCCTCTGGCCCGTGTACGGTGGCACTTTATCCCGACCGCCCGTCTCCAGCTTGTATTACATTCCTCAGCGGTAATATTGATAGTTTTGGACATTTTCGCTTAATTTTTGATGATGCAAATTACGTTTTCTAAACCACAAATTTATAGTACATTGCTATAGTAGTTAGAACTAATTCGAGTCCATGTCGTATGTATCTCTCTTTTATTATTTTTATTTCTATTTTTTGCTGGTTCACAACTGGGTTCAAAATTTATAAACTTCCGTTGTATTTTTAGGCCATACATGTCCTTGGGCAATTTGAGGGAGCAAGTGATTTACCCGGACACGCACAGCACCATGCTCCGGAAGGGCTTGGCTGATTCGGATTTGAGTGACATTTTGGAGAAGGTCAAACTCAATCATATTGTGTCCCGTGAAGGAGGATGGGATGCTATTCGGGATTGGCAGGATGTTCTATCCGGAGGAGAAAAGCAGCGGATTGGACTGGCCAGATTGTTCTATCACAAGTAAGACTTCCTTTAAAATGATTTTTGGCCAATTGCCGGACAATATTCCTCTCTTTTTGAAGGAATTTATGGCTAAATGCGCCCAAAAGTATACAGAAAAAACTTGCAATATCCGAATATTTTTTTTTAATTTCACTGATATTGTCCCTTTTTTTCAGGCCCAGCTTCGCTCTACTGGACGAATGCACCAGCGCCGTCAGCATGGACGTAGAAGACTCCATTTATACCGTGTACGTCAATTTAAGTGCAAATATTTATGCAAAATGTTTTCTTCCGAAATGCTACCGTTTTATTTTATGTTTTAACGAATAATTTGCTAAAACCTTCAGTTTAATATTTTTTGATCTAACTATTTACAGGCTAACCACTAGCAATATCAATTTGCTCACAATCAGTCACCGCCCGTCCTTGTTCAAGCACCACACGCACGTCCTGCGCTTCCACGGGGATTGTAAATGGACCTTCCGAGAGATGGATATCACCAAGGAAATTGACTACACGCTCTAAGTAGCACGTGTTATATATATTTATGCAAACACGTTCCCAAGAATGTTCAGATACATCACTTAACCCGGAGTTACGCAATTGTCAATTGTGTATCCAAGTTTTTGATTGGAGATCAAGTATTTTGAGAATGTAATGAGAGTGAATGTACATTTTAATTATGTTTTAAAATAAACGAGAATGTTATTTTTGATTTTGCTCGCATTATTTTCGTGTGCATTAACTTTTTATTTATTTTCTACATGCATGTACGCATTTATTTTATTATTTACCTAATATATAAAATAATGCAATAACCGTTAAAAACGAAAACAGTAAGCTTGTGGGGTCTGGAGTTTTAAAAAAACCGTTATAGGGAGAGAAATCTGCATAGGCGTATAGAAATTTGGCCTTACTTCGTTATACATAAAAAATAAAAACCCGCGGTGGATTCAAAACTTCAGAAAAATCGTTATGCAGTGGAGTCTCTATATAACAACTCTGAAGGGAAGGGCGAAAAATATTGTTACAGGGAAAAGTTGTTATATAGAACACTAAATATGCATCTTACATGTACATCAAGGGGCAGGAAAAATAATGTTGTTACAGAGAAATGTTGTTATAAAGAGACTTGTTATAGAGAGACTCCACTGTACAGTGGACTCTCTCTATAACAACTCTCCTCATAACAACTTTTGCTCTATAACAACTTTATTTTACAGCCCTTCGTATATTTAGTGTACATATTAAATGTTCCATATAACAACTTTTCCATATAACAACCATTTTTGCCCTTCCCTTCAGGGTTGTTATAGAGAGAGTCCACTGTAGTGCGAAAAGTATTTGTAGGCGTGGTCTCAAACTGTTATAGTAGAAAATTAAGAACCCGCGGGGGTTTCAACATTTGGAGAAAACCGTTATAAGGCCAGAACTATTTGAAGCCTTGACCGTTATAGTGAAAAATGCTTAACCGCGGGGGATTAAAAACTTCCCCGCTATAGCAATAAAATCGCTATAAAAACATCGTTATAGAAAGTGGTTTTCCTTTTTCTCATTGAAAATCTCTCAAGAGGATTGGTGAATACATACCGCTATAACGCAAAAACCGTTATAAAGAGGTCCGGAATAGAGAGAATTGACGTACATATTTGGAAGCATTCAAAGGGATATTCAGACTTGAGACGTTCTGCAATCATCTTCCTTCAGTATAGTAATATTCCTTTTATTTTATTCTAAATTGTAATTAGATGTATTCAACATATACATAATACATATTTATAATTTATATAATATAAAGTTGTCCTATATAATATACTTTTTATACAAAACTATTTTTTATATAAAACGAATTTTATATAATATATTTTTATATAAAAATTTGTGTGGGTATTTGGCCCTTATTTCCTCGGAATCCTCGTTCTTCGTCTGGAGGCTCTATTTTCTCCTTGTAAAACAGAGTCCAGCTTATTGTCCTTTGCTGGGGTAGAAATGAGGTCATCTTCATTTACAGTTGGCAAACTCTCCAGGTCAGTGACGATCTCGTGATTCCCGTCATCCTCCTCGACCAAAGGAACTTCTTCCTCCTTTTGCTCGTCCTCCGAGTCTAAGGAAATAATTTGGACCTTCCCTACTTCTTGTTCCTTTTCCCCTTGAGTCACCTCCGGATCCGAGTCCTGTTCTTCCTCGTCCTCTTCTGCTTCCGACAGGGAGGATTCCGTGAAGAGAAGCTCTTGGTTGGTATACGGCTCCTGCGGCAGAGGACTGGATTTTGGTGGTGGAAGTTCGTTATTCAGGTTCTTGCGGGGGATGATGATTGGTGGTAAGGTCACGGGGATATGGCCGTGTTCCGCGATGGCGAGGATTATTCTGGTGACCTCTTGGAGGAGTCGCTCCAACTGGTCTTGGTTCAAGATGGAGCTGTTCGCCGTGCAGGTAAGCTTCAGGCTCTTGTCATAGGTCGAGCTTCCGAAGGTTATTCCTGGAAAATAAAAAATCAAATTCCAATAAAAAATCTTCTACATATGGGAAATCGCTGCCAATTTACGCAGTTTTTGTGCTCAATAAATTTTTAACTTGTGCAGATGTATAATTATAGTTTCTCCGCTTTTCTGTTCGCACGGTTACACTTTCCTGCCCGTAATCAAATTTGCAATTCAAAGTACCGGACATTTTTTTTATGAGATGTATCTAGCAATTTTGCTTCGAAAATGTTTTGTGTTTAATAAATCTTTCTGAACATTTTCTTCTTTTTACTTGTTTTCCGCAAAATTCTTGTGTGTATAGTATATCTATGTAACATTTTCATCATAATTCTGCCATTTTGAGACGAAATAAATTTTTGAGATTTTCAAATTAACAAAAATGTGCTTCTATCAGTTTTTTTCACGCAATAATGTTTTCTAATTGTCACAATTTTCTTGCACGGGATAAGTTTTTCAAATTAGCGTCATTTTCTTGCGGGCAGTAAATTTTAAAAATTGGCGCAATTTTCTTGCGCATAATAAATGCTTAAAATTGGCGCAATTTTCTTGCGCAAAGTAAATTTTTAAAACGGACCAAATTTTCTTCCGTATATAGTCAATATTTAAAATAGCACAATTTTTTTGCGTATAGTAAATTTTAAAAATTGGAGCAATTTTCTTTCATTTGCTACATTTTTAAATTGTCGCAATTCTCTTTGATTTGCTAACCTGAAAAATTGGCGCAATTTTCTTTAATTTGCTAAATAATTAATAAATTGGCGCAATTTTCTTGTGCATAGTATTTTTTTTAAATTGGCACAACTTCTTGCGCATGGTAAATGTTTAATTTGCACAATTATCTAGCGCGTAGTAAATTTTTTGCATTTTTTCCATTTTCTTTCGTATATACATAAGTAGTCAATATTTAAAATGGCGAAATTTTCTTGCGCATGGTAAATTTTTTAAATTGGCACAATTTCTTGAGCATGATAGATGTTAAATTGGCGCAATTTTCTTTTGCAAAGTCAATTTTAAATTGGCGCAATATTCTTATACATATAATAAGTATTATAAATTAGCGCATTTACGCTTGTGCTTAGATCTTACCCGCATGCTGCGTAACAGGATGAAAAAATCCCAGTTCCTCCCAGTCACTTCCAAAAATCTTGAGTTTCCCCGCGCAAGACGGGACACTATTTATCGTAGCCAAGGTTCGTCTCAATCCCAGTCCCTCCAGAAGCCTCACTACAAACGTGGGCAGGAGATAAATGTAGCTCAATGCATGGTAGGTCAGCAAAATCTCGGGCCCGGACATCCCTCCCAGGCGCTCTCGCCTCAAAGTAATAATCGCCTCATTCAACTCCTTCGCATTCGCATCATGCCTGGGCGCCGCGGGGACTTTGAAGGAGAAGACCGAGAAATTATTTTGGGGGTAATAATTCTCAAACGGAGTCATGGAAATGACCTCACTAATCCGGGCGCTCTTACTCCCCAAGATGGCGTTCTGAGGGGAAAGGATTCGTTTGAGGCCATAGAGGAAGGAGTTGAGGATGATGTGAGGGACAGAGGCGTCCGTCCGGGCTCGGATTTTCTCAAAGAGACTCAAGTCCAGGCTGGGAGAGGAGGCCACACTGACCTTGATGGGACTATCTTCGGCAAGGGTTGGAGGGGGCGTGGAGGAGCTCTGGGTATTCTGTCCCAGAAGGGTTGAGAGGAGGAAGAAGGGACCGTAAACGAAGGTATTTATACACACCACGACCTTCTTCCACGTCTCAGGCTGGGCCTCCATCGGATTTAGGTACAAGGTCACGTTTTTATTGGTCGTGAGATAACGAGAGAGGAGGAGCTGGAGGGACATTTCGTCCATGTAGGCGTGGTTGTAGCGGAAAATTTGCACGGATTTTTCCTCGTCCTGGGCGTCTATATTTTTTCAGCCAAAACGCATTTATTTGTAAATATGTATGAGCAAAATACTTACAAAAGACTTATGAGTATTAAATTGTTATTCGCATTCAAAATGTAATCTTTATGTAATACGCATTTTGACGGTGGAGTACATACGGAAATCTGATAAAATTCTAATCAATATCTCGACGCCTTAATATGCAAAATGATCATCTCTGTAGTACCAGCGAAAAACATGACTAATTTGAAATACATATAGTTACTGTTACATTTTATATACATGCATACTTTCTTTTTGCTAAATGTACGTCTTAGGCATTTTAAGATCAATTTTCACACAAAAATAGCACACCAAAATCTAAGAGTTTAAAGCAAGGAAAGTAAAACCGAAGTAGAAAAGGTGAATTTTCAATTTGGGGAATATTTTTTACACAAGAAAAGCAAAACAGTTATTAAAATTCATCGATTTTTGTAGAAGCAAAGGTACAAAATGATGATAATTCATTGATTTTGAAGCCAAAATCTTATTTTTTCATGTTTCAAGAAATACATGCGCTGTAAGGGAAGTTATAGCATAATTGCATGTAATTTCTTCGGAGGAAATAGCATAATTCTGTGATGAAAATACTAAATTAATTGTATATAATTACATTCAGCAAAAATCGTATTAATAAAAGCACAAAATGTACTCTAATTACTTGCAAAAAAATGAAATGTTTTATGTGCTTGTGTGTAATGGCATTTTAGAACAAAAAATTGTTTTGATTACAAAGAGAATGCTTTTCGTCGTTCAAGAACCAAAACTGAGTAAAGTGAAGTCTCTCTATAACATGTATGTTCAAAACATTTCTATATATGTAACAACATTAATTTTTTCCGCCCTTCGTACATGTAGGGTACATATTTAATGTTCTATATAACAACATTACCCATAACAATTTTTTTTCTTCCTTTCAGTGTTGTTATAGAGAGACTCCACTGAATATGTATCGTTCATAAAAATTGGACAGGAACATGGTCAGCTTTGTTTCTTAAACGTTGTTTTGCCATGCCCAAAGACATATTTAAACGGAAAATTAGTAAATTTTCGATTTATGAATGTGATCCATTTCATTAATGGGAAGGAATGGACAATTTGCAATTTAAAATCGCGCGCAGTGGATTAGATTTTGAATTTTATCATACATATTTTTATTTCCTTTTACCTTTGTATTTAGGCACAAAAACCCACTCCCACTGAGGTTTCCTCGCATCCATGTCCTCATGGAGGTCGGACAAGAGCCGGGCCAGATCCTCCTGATTATACTCCCTGTCCTCCTCCAAGCTCCGAAAGTGTCTCAGGACATCAAAGTGCTCATACAATTTCCAACAAGGATATCCATAAGCGGTGGCGGTGATGCTCTCCAATTTCTCGTAGGGTCGGTAGTGCGACCGACTCAGAAGTCCCCACAATTTCCCCAGCAGGCCCTTCCTCTTGTAATTGGGATCTTCATGGAGCAGGACTTGTCTCTCGAATTCCCGGGCATATTGCCGTACATTTAGGTCCTCTTCCCTCCGGGTCACGGCCACGACCAAAGTGTAACGGGAAGATGTGTTCAATCTCCCACTACTCACCCATCGAGCATCTCTACTGGCCTCCAACAATTGGAGGTTGAACCCATATTTTAAGAATAAAAGTGTCCTCACCACGCTCCGGACGAATTCGTTGAAAATGTAGGCGGCGACGGCGACGGGAATTAAAATGCTGGAAATTATTGGCCCTACAGCTAGGGCCAAAGGCACTTTTAAGGTTGTCTTCATGTTTGGTTTTTACTTTTTTTTTTATTTTACTCTTATAATTTTATTTCACTCTTAATTCTCTTTCACTCTTATAAAAATGTGTGAAAACCCTTTGAAATTTCTCTCATGAGAAAAATCATTCAGCTCCTATAGCATGGATTGAGAGTAAAAAAGTGACTGGAACGTCAAAGTGGAGGAATTTGGGTTGATTGTGATTTTTTTTTTTTGGATTTTGACCCTTCGTCATCGTCCAAAGTTGACAATGGATTAATATCCTGTGATTAATTGCCTCATTCGAGCGGGACTTTGACCATTGGATGCCGGATGGTCAAGTCTGTGTGGGTGTTGAGTCGAGGAATTGTCATTGGGCTTTATATTCTCTGGTG
Source organism: Disparrhopalites patrizii (assembly GCA_034698585.1). NCBI lineage: Eukaryota > Metazoa > Arthropoda > Collembola > Symphypleona > Sminthuridae > Disparrhopalites > Disparrhopalites patrizii. The sequence continues at coordinate 13,713 of JAQGBT010001612.1, read as the reverse complement.
ACAAGGACAGTGACAGAATTTTATATTAAACCGGCTACAGGATATATTGTTGTTGATTTAATGCTCTTATCTCTCAGTGGATGTGCACGTGAATGAGGGAAAAATAGATTAAAAATCATATTACAAAATGTATTAATGTTACTATTATATGTGTAGTTATCTCGCAGTTTTAAATTAAAGATGATGAGGTGGTTGAGGGCTTATTTGTATCCTTCTACAGTGCGCAGTAGATAAAAGGAACAATTTTTATTCTTGCGTGGGTTTAAAGTCAGAGCGTTGAGAAGGAGAAGAATTCAGTGGAGTCTCTGTATAACAAGTCTTTTTATAACAACATGTCTGCAGTAATATTATTTTTTCCGTCCTTCGTACATGTAAGGTACATGCTTAATGTAATCAATTTTTTTTCTTCCCTCCAATGTTGTTATCGAGAGACTCCACTGTAGAGCGTTTTATAAGGTGCATACTGTTGGCATTATTATTTTGAGTGCATCTAATTTCTCCCTTTGTCTCCGCATTTTCTTCCGTCTCTCGCTCATCTCGCTTATCGTATCAGCGCCTTCTTTATCCGACTCAAATGGTTGATATCGCTGTGTACAAATTGTATACGTTCTTATCCTTACGTTACAAGGCGTCTTCCAGGCGGACGAAACACGTTAAATATTAAAATATCCCGCGTAAAACTACAAAATCTGACCAGGTCCAACGGGCCCTAATAAAAAAGTATACATACCTCCGATTCACGTAAAAGATGCAAAAATTAAGCAACTCCCAAAAAAAGAATACTTATCTAACGCAAGAAGCAGAAACTTATTTATTATTTACTTTAAAGCAACTTGACGATTGAATAAACAGGACAATGTTGCACGTAATATGGAGAAATGCAATTGAGCTGACAAGACATGAATTTACGCCTATGTTAGAATAGAATAGTCCATTTTTATATCCTTTTGTCCGGTATAGAGAGAGTGGAGTTTCTCTGTAAGAACATTGAAGGAAAGGAAAAACATATGTATTGTTCCTCATAAATGTTATACAGAACATTAAATATCGTCGTTTAAGTATCAAAACTGACCACGTCCTATGTAACCTTATGTACGATAGTCAACTTTGACACTTAAGCGACGATATGTACCTTACATGTACACAGGGCTGGAAAAATAACGCTACAAAGAAATATTGTTATAAAGAGACTCCATCGTACGTAAAAACAATGGACTCTCATTTTAAAGGCTCGTTCTATACCAGCACACTTATTATCACAGCAACCTGAGATCTCTGCAGAGACTCCTTCTATAACAGCACTCGCTATAACAGCATTTCGCTTTTTGTAATGGAGGTTTTTCTTCGTTAGGTCACATTTCTCTCTCTATACTCTATAACAACCAGCCACCTACCAAAAAAATAAAGTCACTACAGGAGTAATTACAGTGAAGTCTCTATATAACAACTCTGAAGGGAAGGACAAAAAATATTGTTACAGAGAAAAGTTGTTATATAGAACATTAAATATGTAGCTTATATGTACGAAGGGCGGAAAAAATGATGTTGTTATATAGAAAAGTTGTTATAAAGAGACTCCGCTGTGCGTTCATTTTGTAGGGAAAACATCCAATTTGATTTAGACTTGGTTCATAAGGACTACAGTCGACTCTCTATATAACGGGCTCCCTTATAACGGTTTTCTCCTTATAACATTGACAGATGTTACCGTCAAAAACTCTCCCCAATTGTTAACATAGGAATTTCTATCTATAACGCTATCTATTTCGCTATCTGTTACAGGAAAAATTTGCTGCCTATTGCTCACGTTCGTCTAACATGATACGAGCAATCTGGGGTTACCCAGTAAAAGTTCTGTGCCAAAGTTGAAGAGCCAAATATTATATATCCACGAAAATAATGGCAATTATAATAACAAGAATTCTCGTATTATTCTCGTCATTTCCCCCCCAAATTGGAAACCTTCTTGGGTATGGTAGCATATTGTAGGCAAATATATCGTTGAACTCGCAAAGGTACACTGGAGTTACTGGAGAGTCTCTCTACAACAAATCCCTTTACAGTTTTACAGCAGTGGTAAGCTGAGAATGCGAACAAAAACTACAGTGGAGTCTCTCTATAACAACGTTTAAACAAAGGAAAAAAATATTGCTAATGAAAAATGTTGTTATATAGAACATTAAATATGTACAGTGGACTCTCTCTATAGCGACTCTCCTTATAACAACTTCATTTTTCAGCCCTTCGTATATGTAGTGTACATATTAAATGTTCCATATAACAACTTTTCCATATAGCAACCATTTTTGCCTCTCCCTTCATGGTTCTTATAGCGAGAGTCCACTGTGTGCACCTTACATGTACGAAGGACAAGAAAAATCAGGTTGTTCTAGAGAAATATTTTTATAAAGAGACTTGTTATAGAGAGATTTCACTGTATGCAGCACCCTATGAGTGCCCCGTGTGGCTGAATTATTAATGGAAGCTATGATAAAGTGTTTCCGTCCTTCAATCGCAGGATAGAAATAATTACTTGTTTATACAAGAAATAATTACACGCTGTAATTATTGTCTCCAAGTGTTGTCTCCAACGATTTAGGGAGGGAACACATATTCATACCCATCTTACATAATGCTATTTTACGTTCAAGAAGTTTGAAAATTCCCCCAATTCAATTATATTCCAATATTATTGACACAAGCAAACAAATTCGCCCTAAATTTTTTACAGTGGAGTCTCTATATAACAACTCTGAAGGGAAGGGCGAAAAATATTGTTACAGAGAAAAGTTGTTATAAAGAACATTAAATGTGTACCTTACATGTACGAGGGGCTGGAAAAATAATGTTGTTACAGAGAAATGCTGTTATAAAGAGACCTGTTATAGAGAGACTCCACTGTACATTATGTTTTTGCAAAGTCAATAGTGGGTAGTCACTGGCGGCGGAAATTCTTTCCGGTCTACAAAAATTGTGTGTTATTAATGGCTCTCCCTATATCATATAACACTTAGTTATCTCACTTCCTCTTGGAAAGAGTAAAATTATTCGACAATTTAATCATTTTCTTTATTTTAAATCCAAAGTTCCTTCCTCCTCAATAAAAAGGTACGGTACATTTGGAATCCCTGACGAATTCCTTCTGTATCAAGTCGCCTGTCTACATCGAATCGCTCGCCTGTCTACCTCAAATCGTGGCACAAGTGATTGCACTAGCTGAGTCATGATAACCTCCGACGAAATCCGTGAGACGTTCACAACGTTGTCGCTCCTTTCAAAATTGGGACCACTTCCCCTCAAAATCAGCCCAGACAATCCTAAATTTAATTTCCAAGAAATTTCTCAATGGCGAAAAATTGGATATTATTTTTTATTCCTAATCCAAAGTGGACATATCCTATTTTTGATTGCTAGACTTTTCCAAGTGGCGTTTGATCCTAGCTTGTACAAAGACATGGCCTCCGTTGCCATTCATGTGGACATGACATGGGTCTTCAGCATCTGCTTGTACATGGATTTTCGGTTCTACATCGATTGTCCCGGTCCGATTTCCGTCGTCGCTAATTACCTTTATTCCGAGACTGGTATACCTATATATTAGTTTATAAATTCCCGAAATAAATAAATTTGTACATATTTTGAGACAGAGTAGCCAGACAAACGGTAGAAATGGTAAAAGTAAAAGTAAGTAATCGTACACGAAGATCTATTGTGGGCAAAAGCATGAATAATGCTGAAATAGATAAAAATAGGAGAAAGCACAAATAAATATTATAAAGGCAAAAGATGCAAATTATTAAATTAAATAAAGAAAGAAAAGCACAAAGTCGAAGATACGAGAACAGGGAGCAACTCAAGACTTTACTTGTCTCAGCGCCTTTAAAACCCGTCTGAGGAGAGAGACACTAAGTCCGAGCACGCTCAACTCACATCGAGATCCAACCAGCAATGCACCAATCATTTTAATTTGAATTATTACTAGTATCCCACTTCGGTAACCTCCCATGGCGACGAAAGCAATTGGAAGATTTGACAATATGTATCTCCGATTTGTCTTACAAATAGAAATTGTTTTCATATATATACTGAAACTGATTGCGCTTTTCAGGAAACGGAGTGCGCAAGCGCAAGAAATTGTGGGAATATTGCCTACAAGAACAACTGCTCATGGCCTTGCCCTTGACGAATCTGGTGGGGCCGCTGTTCTTCTTCGTCGGATGGTTCCTCATTTTCCCAACTAGCTCCTATTACCTCTATTCAATGCTGTCTGATTTGGGTAATAGCCTAGGGACACTTTTGGGGTTTGCCCTGATTGAGATGCTTCTGTCATTCCTACATTTCTCTTCATTCTTCTTCGGAGTGTTTCTATACCTGTCCAGCTTCCAGAAGATCTTCTATTTGGTAGCGAGCGCGCTTGAATCGCTCAGGTAAAGCAAATTCCCTGCATTTCGGCTGACTTGCAAATTCAAATTTTAAAAAAATTGAAAAAAAAACGTTTCTATGATTGGATTCTACATTGGATTTTCAGAAAAGAGGGCAAACGTCAAGTTTTATCGGAATCAATCCATTTCTGCAAGGAGGCGCAGACGTTCATCCGGATCCTCAATGATGCCTTCACCCCTTTAACTTTCCTGTTCAAGACCATGTTCATCGTGGCGTGCTTAGCTCTGTTCCATAATTTTATTATTTGCTTTGAGGCTCTGCCCCTGGCGGGGGTTATGTATCTCCTCGTGGGAGTAGAATGCTCTATCCTTTACATCATCCTCTTCGGCAAGGCCTTCAAAATCCCAGCGTGCATGGAGGACCTCAAGAGGGAAGTGCTCCTAGCGAGCTGTCGGAATTGTTCATTACGTAACGGGAATAGGCTTGTCCCCAGGATTGTGAAGGCCATTCCATACATTGGGATCCGCGTGGGTAGCTTCAGCTACTTTGAACGAGAATCCAGTATGGTCTTTGTGGATTTTGTCCTCCGGAATCTCATTAATCTGACATTGACTTCTGGCACACGATAATATCTTCGTAGGACCGATATCTATTTGGTCCTATTAATAATAATCATTTGGTCGATTAATAATAATCATTTAAATTAATTTGTAATCCCAACTGCTTCAATCTGCAACGCTATTAACTTGATGGCGGTGTCTGTATGTATAGTATTAAATAAATGAGTTCTGCACAATACGCCACTACTTTGGGTCACTACAACCAGATGTCTATCGTAAGGTTTATATTTTGCCAATTATTCTAGTGTACAATGATGTTTCAATTAACATAAAATAATGCGCATGCACAACTTTCTAGTCAAATGGCTTCAAAATATACCAAAAGCTTCTGTCTTCAAATTCACTTCGAAATGTACGTCGGAAACGTATTATTATCTTAATTAATACTAACCAAGCCCTAACGTCAGGATACATAGTAGAAAGCACCTACAGGTTAATATAATTATTAATATGGCTGTCAAGTTGTTCGGCGGGATATTTGCACCATAATTACGGTAGTCTCACTAACGTTGAGACTATTAAGGTCCTGTACTGTAGCCCCAGGCAAATATTCAAGAACTAGTGCACGCGTGTACCTTTAGTACCGATATGTCACTTCAAAATGGAGTTAAATATGAGCGTAATTATTGCCCCGGACGCTAGATTAGACTTAGACAGAAAGTAATAGCTCCGACATTTGAACATTGTTCTTGTTACACTCTTATGTCCAAAAAAATGTTTTATTGCTTATACGTAACGGAGCATCCGCAGGATATTATGTTGCTTTGTTGTACTCACGTCGCCAATAATATCGAAATTGCGTATCTCCCACCATACTGTTACAATACACAAATTCATATAGTGTATCACATTTTTCATTTTCAAAACACAAAATTGGTTAATGATAATTTGGAAACATGGAACCACGTGAATATGCTGACAAGTTTCTCAGTTGTTTCCTATGCTTGGCACGACACTGCTACTTCGTCAAGGTCATTCCCATTTGCCAGAAAAAGATATATTTGGGACTCAATAACAATGCCGCATTCGTCTATCAACTCATTGCTGCCACATACACGATGTATTGCCTTTACCTGAAATTAAACTACTTGAAAATAGTGGCTTACAAAGAAATATCTCCGGCCAATGAGGTCAGTTATCAGTGATTCCTCGCTGCCACAATTGCCACCTCCTTATGCTCTTCTGTTTACTGGTCACGATGGAAAGACTTTCCGCTGTATTTGAATCGGATAATTTCCCTTCATCACCAGTGGAACAAAGGTACCATCATAACGTTTCACTGTAACAATATTTTTCGCCTTTCCAACCAGAGTTGTTATATAGAGACTCCCCTGTATCCATGTTTACACAGGTCAGTTTTGATACTTAAACGACGATATAATAATTCATATGAAGTAACTTTTGTGCAGACTACGTTTTGACGCGACGGAATGGTGGTTTATATTTTCATATAGTAATTCGTACAAAAGTGCCAATTAGTTCTATTACGTGCATTGGTATCAATAACAGAATTGTGACTACCGCCCTGCTTTCAGATTTTTCCTAAATAATTTTGAATGAAATTGCAGCAAATAAAATGCTTCTATTTGTGCAAAAACCGATGTAATTTGACGACGAACCGCTTGCTTAAGCGGAAAATAATTGCTCAAGTGTTGGTGCAAATTTGCTGGTTCAACAAAGTTGTAATAGCTGCGATACCAAATTGTATTTTAAAGATACGAATTAAGACTTGATGCGGCAATTCGTTAGCAGTGTATACATAATTATTTGAGCATATGTTACTTCTGGCTTATTTATGGCTTGTGTAATATAATATCTATATAGTATTTACTCGCTCTGTTACCCATAAGCAGCACAATTTTTATTATTTTATTATTCCCTACAACACAAATTCAAAGTACAGCGGAGTCTCTATATAACAACTCTGAAGGGAATGGCGAAAAATATTGTTACAGGGAAAATTTGTTATATAGAACATAACATACGTACTTTACATGCACGCAGGGCTTGAAAAATAATGTTGCTATAGAGAAATGTTGTTATAAAGAGACTTGTTATATAGAGACTCCACTGTACGTTTTTGAATCTCATGACATCTGGCTTGGTGGTACCAATTCACACATGGAACTACCAGAAAATATCGCTCCGCCGACCATCGTCATAAAGACAAAAGGAGGGGCAATTGATATAAGATAGAATTTAAGCATATATTTAACTCGTTTCGAAAAACTCACATTTTCCATTTGTAGTTATGTGATTCCTACACCCTCTTCAGCAGTTGAAGCAGTGCAGAAGCATATTATTGAAATATGTATGCAGTTTAATTTATTTACTACAATGGAGTCTCTATATAACAACTCTGACGGAAAGGCAACTTTTCATTGTTAACGGGAAACGTTGTTATATTTTGAACATTAAATATGCATCTTAGATGTACGAAGGACTGAAAAAATATTGTTGTTACAAAGAAATGTTATAAAGAGATCTGTTATAGACAGACTCTACTGTATACACATAAATATAGAATAACAACAAACAAATAAATGTGCCTTAGTTTTTACCAATCACTCCTTATAGGCGTCTGTGTACATATGAGTCTAATTAGAACTTGTGCACGCTGAAGTAACCAGTAGTTGCTCCAACATTCGAAAAACATTTCTCCAACAAATTTTTTGTGTTTTTGTGCCTGCGAAAGTGGGCTAACCAAATTATTCACGGAGGCTGTAAGACGGAAAATTTAATGTATCGAATTGTAGACAAACACATTACTCGGAAAAAAAATGGACAAAATTTGACAGAAAAGACATTCAATTTCAATTCTCTTGTGCAGAAGGAATCAACCAAAAACGATGACTGCGCAACGCCACATGAGTATAGGCGACGCATTGAATAGGCGTGCCTGGAGTTTGCGTTACAATCGATAGACAACTCTGTTCTCCTTGGAGGCAACCAACCTATCAATTTATCTATTTATACCTTTTTCTTGTTGAATAATTCCATTTCACGAAAGATATTATCTCCAATACAGTTTTTGATTAAGTAGCATCCAGTATATAATCGTACTCGTATTTGTGCTCTTGCATACACTAGTTTTTAATAATTAACCTAAAATTAAAAAATAATGCGCACAATTCAAGGCAATTAAAAACCTAAATATACTAAAAAAAAGTGGCTGTTTTCAACCAACACAGCACTCCGAAATTTATGCCGGAGAATGTTATTATTAACTATTTATTAGAATTATTAACTACAATTAGAACTAACCAAGTCCTAACGTCAGGATAGTAGAAAGCACCTACAGTTCATTGTAATTATTAAAATGGATGTTAAGTTGTTAGGCCAGGCATTCGTACAATTACGGTGGTTTCGCAAACGCTGAGGCTACTAAGGTACAGTAATGCGGTCAAACGCAAATTTTCGACCAATAGTCGTGTGACCCTTTCGTACCGATCTGCCACTTATGAAAAGTTCAAAATGGAGTTAAACATGAGCGTAATTATTGCCCTTGGCGTACGGTTACACAGAAGGTAATAGCTCCGACATTTAAAAAAGTTTTCTTCTTTGACATTTATAAGAGTTCAGGAAAAAAAACTTTTTTTGCTTACATGCGTAGCGCAACATCCGTAGAATATTGTCTCACTTTATTGTGCTCTCTTTGCCCGTAATTTCAAATGTAGCGTATTTCCCACCACATTTTTACGATACAAAAATTCAAAGTACAAATTTGTAGATCGCATTTTTCATTAAGATACAAAATTTATTGGTGATAATTTACACATGGAACGACTAGACAAAGCTGATAAGTTGCTCAGCTGTTTCCTTTGCTTGGTACGATACTGCTACTTCGTCAAGGTCATTCCCATTTGCCAGACAGAGAGATATTTGGGACTAAATAGCAAGGCCGCATTCGTCTACCAACTTAATGCCGCCACATACACGATTTATTGCCTGTACCTGACAATGTACTACTTGAAAATAGTGGCTTTGAAAGAAATATCTGCGGAAGATGAGGTAAATTATCAGGGATTCCTCACGGCCACGCTTTCCGCCGCCTTCTGCTTCTCTGTTTACTGGTCACGCTGGAAAGACTTTCCGCTGTATTTGAATCGGATAATTTCCCTCCATAACCAGTGCAACAAAGGTACCATCATATATTTTTAATATTCTTAGTATTAGTGTATATACAAGGTCCATGAAACGATTACGCCCCCCTCCACAGTTATAAGCAACCATTGTCTGATGCATAATTGTATTGAAAATCTAGGAAAAAAATTCATCCCGGTCCGACCGACAATGGCCGAGTTATGGCCGTTTTTTTCAAAAAAACTTAAATTTTCGTCAAAGTTACTTTGTTGTTTCTGTCTTTGGGGAAAAAGCTGTACTGTTCTCCCAGACGTAGAGAATTGGGCAAGAGTGTTTTCTGAGCAGAATTTTATCGCGAATCTGGAAAAAATAATCCGATTAAGATCAAACATGAATTGGCCAAGTTACGGCGAGTTTTGCGCGCTAAGTTTAAAAATGAGATTTTTCAGTTAAATCGATACTTAGTCCTACCTTCATGGACCAAAATAAATTTACAGAACTTGTTTCTAGCGTAAAATTTATTGTCACGATAAGTAAAAAACACTTGTGAATGGTTTTTGTTGCAATCAAATCAATAAATTAGCAATTCTGACAAGTGACTCTAAAATGCTCACAAACACGTTTACGCTTCAGTAGCGCACTCGTAGGACAAAAATATTAAAATTATATTTTGAAAAGCTATCATTTATTGCAATGCTCCCAAACGTTGCTTTTTAGAATTTTGAAAACACAAATTTGTTAAAACTGGTTTTTAATGGGAATTTTTGATGGTATAATAAAAAAAATAATTTCGTCAATAATTCCTATTTTCGGGACGAAAAACTCGCCGTAACTTGGCAATTCTTGTTTGATCTTAATGAGAATTTTTTTTCTGGATTCAGAATAAAATTCTGCTCAAGCAACACGCTTGTTATATTTTGAATCGTCGTGGGAATATACAGTCGACTCTCTGTATAACAGTCCCCTGTATAACAGTACTCTCATTATAACAGCAGCAAAAAAGGCTCCCCTCAAAAACTTTCTCCATTTGTTAACATAGAAATGTCTGTTCTCTATAACAATTTTTCGCTATAACAAGCGAAATTTGATGCTTTATAGGGTGCTGTTATAGCGAGAGTCGACTGTAAAATGGGAGGTAAATGTTTATTCCTAAAGGCTTCCGAAAATCAACTTTGCGGATTTGATGTTTGTTTTGAAAAAACCGCCATAACGTAGTCAATTTGTCTCAGATTTGGATAAACAAAAATTCCTAGTTTCGCAATAAAATTCCACACGGGATACATATTGGTAGTGGTGTGAGTCATTGTGAATTATTGCCGTGGAGGGGGGCGTAATAGTATCTTGGAACCCTGTACATGCACTTGTACAACATTTGTTCCGAAATATTTACATTGATTTCATTTGATATTCAGAAACGCTTCGCTGCAATACAAGCGTGAAAGAGGAAGACGACAGTCGGCTTAACAAAGCCCGAAAAGGAATTCGTACTTATTTCCTGATTTTTAATATACATCTGCTCGTGTACGTAGCCAGGATTATCAAGACCCCAGAACGACCTTATCACCTCACGACTCCGGCCAAGTACATACCGGCGAAGTACCTACCAGCTGTATTTCATCGTATAGCGCTTTCCGCTCTTCAAAGTTACTTCTGGGTGCTCCAGCTCATGATTATTCCCTGGCTTTTTGCAGCAGTTATTTTTCATGCTGTCACCATCACCAGATGTCTATCGTAAGGATGATACTTTGCCACTTCTCCCCATACAACTTTGTTTCACCGATATTTATTTGGGAAATTTAATTATCTCATAGACACATCAAACGAAGGGAAATTCCAGGACAGAAAAACTTATTAAGAAAGATGGCTCTCCTCAAGACCTACACAAGCTTAAGACTCCTGCAGAATGAGCACAATCAGCTCTTCTCTGAATTTTACACATCCAGTGTGGTGGCGCTGACCGTAATTATTATTGCAAACATTATTGCATCCGTGACTCGGCACACGCTCAAGAGTTGCTTTGCCAGTTTCACATTGTTGTGCCTTCTTCGTGCGATGCTGCGGTCGGGAATGGGACACTACGAACTGTCTCGGGAAGTTCTCTGGAGGTTCAAGTACGGGACACGATCCAACGGCAGCCGATGGCTTCAAATCAATTCGGGATGGAGCCGGTGGTTGCAAATGTACTTGCGTAGCAGCGGAGACTTGCGCACTCAGAATGGGAGCTTCGGGCACATTGACCGAGGCTTGGAATTGACCTTGCTGGGAATTATTATTAATACTACCGTGACCTTGTTTGTGGCTCGGCGGGCAAAATGAGAGTCTTTTTCCAAAATGTAAATTACAATGGAGTGCCATCTTTAACAACATTCAACGGAAGGACATACAGTCAATTCTCTCTATAACGGTTTAGCAAAATGCAGCCAGAAAAACCGTTAGAACAAATAACCGTTATAACGAAAACCGTTAAAAATCGGTTCTAATGGCGGGGGATTCGAAATTACCAAAAAACCGGTATAGCGTGTGAGGGCGTGACCCAAAAACCGTTATAGCGAAAAGGAATTGATGGCGGGAGATTGATAAATTTGAAAAACCGGTATAGCGTGTGAGTGCGTGGCCTAAAACCGTTATAGAACAACGGAATTTATGGCGGGGGTTCAGAAATCTGTATTTCAAATGACTAGACATGCCTTCAAATTAATAAATTAATAAATTTTTTAATAGAATAAATACTACAAGGGTTTATTGAGCAAAACTAAATTGGCATTTTCTGTACGAAATTACTCCATAACAAATTTTCCACATAACAACCATTTTTGCTCTTCCCTTCAGGGTTGTTATAGCGGGAGTCCACTGTATTGATAAATGCTTGTAATTTTATCCCCGGTCGATAGGCGAACATTAGCTTGTTCCATTCTCAAAATGCCTCCGATAGCTTAAGTGTAAATGCGGGAAAGAAGTTTTTCCACCCGGTTACGATCATGATGAAAATTATTACCGGTGTCATTACATATTGTCCCCAGCGGTGTATGCAAAGTCTCAATTAAAGGCACAACAACTGGACGTATAGTTATACGCCCACTGTGGATAAAACAAATCTTTCTGACATTTGCAGAAATTTTTGCAGGCCGGGCAACACCTATATACAATTATCTAACTAAAGTTTGTATATTAAATTAATACGTTAAATTATTGTACATTAAATCATTTTAGCAATTGCGACGTTCTCCAATCGGTGGGGGCACTAATTCCATGTTTTCCAGTTTGGTTACTGGGCATACGCCATAATTAATATTTTTACTGCCCACATCCACCAAGTTTCCGGGAATTACGAATCCTATTATTGTATGCTGCCCTGTGCTTATATAGATTCAGTTTAAAAAACAAATCATCGTCTAATCATTGCGTTATCCACCTGGATTGATTAAAGGTTAATTGCTTGGAAATGTGGACCCAACAACCATCGCTGCTTTATTAAATGCTGCAATAACAGCACATATTAAAAATCCCACGCAATATGTAAGCGGCGTACATGTTTACACAGTATATACGCAGCCATTAACTGGTCATGAATGGAAACTTTGCTATAATATCTCACGACATTTGCCTTTTAAAATACCCAACTATATCCTACTGTTTTATTGTGAAACAAACTTTTTGGGGAAAGTCGAACTAAATTGGATTTCAAAAAGAAAGACTTGGTCAGTTAGCGACGATTTGCAATATGGAACTGTCAAAAAATATTGATATTGCTCCTTTATTCCTTCGCCTGGTACGACATTGTCATTCCATCAAGGTCGTTCCCGTTTGTCATAAAGGGGGACCCTTCAAGCTCAATCGGGCTGCTTTGTCTGTGTTCAAATTTAATGCAATTACTTACAGCATGTATGCCCTCTACTTGACGCTGTACTACTTGAAATTGCTAGCGTCCAACGGAATGTCACCGGATGATGGCGTCAACTATCAAGGATTCCTCGCTGCGAGCATCCCCACCGCCTTTTCTTTCTGTGTCTACTGGTCACACTGGGAGGACTTTCCCCGGTACCTGAATCGCATTAATTACCTTCATCATGAGTGCAATACGGGTAAATAAATCCTTATTAATTGCATCGTTTACAAACATGTACAAATTTATTCAGGAATTATTACGCTGATGTCAGTTTGGATTATAGAAATGCCTCGGTGCGATATGAACATGCAGAAGGATGATCAGCTCCAGGTAGAGAAAGCCAGAAACGGAATTCGTTCTGCTTTCCTCATTTGTAATACAATGCTTCTCATTTACACAGTTAGGATTATAAGAACCCCAGAACATCTTTACCATCTCACGGCCACGGGGAAATTTGTACCGACAAATTTGACCCAATTTCATAGAATTGGGTTTTCAATGGTGCAAATTTATTGCTGGATTCTCCAGGTCACAATTTATCCTTGGCTCTTTGGCGTAATTTTTTTTCACGCTGTCGCGGTCACCAGGCGTCTATTGTAAGGGTTCGATTTTGTTGTATATTTTTCTAACTATTTCGTTTTTTTTTTGCAAAATGGCAAGTTTGTTTTGCAAAATGGCAAGTTTGTTTTGCAAAATGGCAAGTTTGTTTTGCAAAATGGCAAGTTTGTTTTGCAAAATGGC
>JAQGBT010001611.1:0-30304 GCA_034698585.1 Disparrhopalites patrizii | reverse complement strand
GTTCCAGACAACTGTATAAAGACGATGAGAGAGTGAAAAAATATACCTATTACCTATACAACATTTGATATCCATATAATATATATATATATATATATATATATATATATATATGCATTTCCGTATGCATATGCATATATATAGGTATACATACATATGTTTTGCCTAATTAAAAATGAAGGGAAAATCAAAAGAATCATATTACCCCTTCTTATTGCAGTTTTAATAATTTTTTGCAGACGGAATACTTTATGGACGAAAATTCTCTATTTTATGTGAGCAGTGAGCACATAGAGCACACTTTATTAGTTTATTTTATTATGCCGGAAACAGAGTTGTTGTGGAAAGTTTTTTGATGCTCGTGCGGGACAAAATTTGGGAAATGAAAAATGTGTTCTCTGCAGGAAATTCTGTACTTTTTAATGCAAAGGGTCAAGGGTCTTTGCACTTCCCGAGCTAGGTAACAGCGCGAAAGATAATTGATATTGTGTTGTTTATTTCTGAAATACAATAAGTACAGAGGGTCTTTGAGATGATAATATACATACAATAATATGAGAGTGCTTTTTGGACACGAAGTACTTTCTCCATTAATATTTTGTGAAGAGATAGGGAAATGTCCTTGACAGTCATGTGGCGTGTGTGGTGAGGAACTTTTGATTAATAGGACAAGAGGAGTTATTCTAATATAGCGGAATTGTACGTTCCGGGTTTTGCAACTGGTGGATTTCGGTAGGTTATTGCTGGTATTAGTCTGCCACGTGCCGGTAGCAGGGAGGGGGATTTACTATTTGTGGTTTTGTATTTTCACTTCCTCTTCCTCAAGGTTTTGGAGGTGGGTGACATTTCTAGGATGGATTTGTTGTTCATGACAAAAGGACTGACAGTGCAATGTTATGTCAGGGTTTGAATAGAATGTCAATATCAAAATCTTGTGGGATTTTCTGAATGGTTGCATATGGCACTTTCCCCCGGGGGATAGTGTAGGCCATTGACTTTCTCCCTCTTTGATTCCATTTATTTTCGGTTATTTCCTTATTTGTGGCGTAAGTATTGGGAAAGAGAAGCAATGTATATGCATGAACTTATATAATTTGTACCCTGTTAGCTTCCGGATAATCCGGAAACGATTGCTTGTTGCGGGGCAGTGGCACGAAAAACCGGGTCGATTTTCACTAACTTTCCTGTGGTGTATTTCTATTTCAGTCTTCAAGTGCTTACCCGGTAACGGATCACTCCTTCGATGCTGTTGTGGTTGGAGCGGGTGGAGCCGGTTTGCGAGCGGCGTTCGGCCTGGTGGAAGAGGGCTTCCGAACGGCGGTTATTACCAAGCTTTTCCCCACCCGATCACATACAGTGGCCGCACAGGGCGGGGTGAATGCTGCGTTGGGCAATATGGAGGAGGATGACTGGAGGTGGCACATGTACGATACTGTCAAGGGCTCTGACTGGCTCGGAGATCAGGATGCTATTCATTACATGACCAAGGAAGCACCCAAGGCTGTTGTGGAATTAGAAAATTATGGTTAGGGAAACTATTATTTATTTTCATTTCTGGTACTTAACTGGACCTCCTTACCGGGGCTTTCCCTCACGTGCATACAGTGTTAACGGAAGAGGAACGGGAATTTGTGAAGGATTTCGGATAACATTATGATATAGCTAATTACGCATTAATCTGTGTGGTGCAGGTATGCCTTTTAGTAGAACCAACGACGGGAAGATCTATCAAAGAGCCTTCGGTGGTCAGTCCCTAAAATTCGGAAAAGGAGGTCAAGCTCATCGATGTTGTTGCGTGGCCGATCGAACTGGTCACTCTCTCCTTCACACTTTGTACGGTCAATCCCTCAAATACGATTGTCAATACTTTGTGGAGTACTTTGCCCTCGACCTTCTCATGGAGGGCGGAGAGTGTGTTGGGGTTATTGCCATGTGCCTGGAGGATGGAACCATCCACCGGTTCAATGCCAAGAATACCGTACTCGCCACGGGAGGGTGAGTATTTTTTTTTATTACAATATTCTCGGACCATAAATTATCATTCAAAAGTCATCTGGAAAAATCTAAAGGTACTAAAGTTCATACACAATGTTATATCCATATTCATACATTGGTATAGAGGGAATGTGAAAATTAATTGACAAAGGGTTTATGAATGAAAAATACTCGTGTCAAAAAATAAAACGAGTATTGGATTTGCATACACGTGTTTTCCATTTTTCTATAAGAACATTGTGTGTGACATTTGCTTTCTGTGCATGTAGAATGAAAGGAATATGACATGCACTCGGAGATGTTAGGAAGAAGCCATAAAAAATATGAATGAGATCTGGCACATGTATACATACTTGTAGATACAAGTGCAAAAGTTTTATATTGTGTGATGCTGGATGTAAAGCAAATAAAAATGTACGTGAGAAGATTATTTATTGCACAATATTCATAAAAAAAACCCGAGTTTCTGCTGACGCATAGAATGCGACTAATTACTTTGGCAGAAAGAGGAGAATGAATAAAAAAAAAAGTTAATACAACCTCGCTTTATCTTTTCTCCATGTGTCCAGTATTTATTTGTGCATGTTCAGGGCTTGTGAAGAACAAGAAGCACTTTCACGTGTTGGAAATATATACCTTTGATGAACAAGCCTGCGTTCTGTGGAAGCAGAAGCAAATTTGCAATAGTGCTTATTAGGTTAGGAATCATCAGGGTTTCTTTGGGGAGATGTTTTTAAGGGAGATGAGAACTTTGTTCAAGCTTGTAAGTATTTAAATGTGAACCTTCAAATTATGTGCAACGAACTTACAAACTAACATTTTTATAAGGAAAAATGGTGTCAAGAATGATAATGTGTAAGATTTGTTGACGATGATGGTGCCCGGTGCCCCTGATAATGCTTAACAAATGTTTTTCTTATGTTGTTTTTATTGTAATTTTACAAAACAGTTACGGCCGAGCATACTTTTCCTGCACGTCAGCTCACACGTGTACCGGTGACGGTACCGCTATGGTAGCCCGGGCGGGGCTTGCGAACCAGGACCTGGAATTCGTGCAGTTCCATCCCACAGGGATTTATGGGGCGGGATGTCTCATCACAGAGGGTTGTCGTGGTGAAGGGGGTTACCTGATCAATTCCCAAGGAGAAAGATTCATGGAACGCTATGCTCCCGTCGCCAAAGACCTCGCCTCTCGAGATGTTGTCAGTCGCTCCATGACCATTGAAATTCGAGAAGGTCGGGGATGTGGGCCAGAAAAAGATCATGTGTACTTGCAACTTCATCATCTACCGCCTGAGCAACTGGCTTTGAGGTATGGAGCATTATACGATGCTAATGATTATATGTAATGTACCTATTTGGTGTTGTTCGTTTTATTTGACAAGTCCTTGCGTACTACCTATGTCGTAGATGAAAGGGTGCTGCTGGAAGAGTAAAAGAGAGATGCTAGATGTCTTGTTTGTTGCTTTTTTTTATATTCTGCTTGTTGCTAGTTCATTTCTTCTCAAGGTCATCAATTAGCTCTGGGCGTATGTGGAAAGGATGTAGTAAAATAAAATCAATACTTCTATGTATATACTGCTGTAAGTAAAGTACCTCTCTGGAGAAAACGTCATTGAGAGCGAAAGAAAGAGAGAGAGCACGTGCATTCACAACTACCAGAAAAACAACAAGAGAATGTTGACGTTAATATTACCAAGAAATCCATTACTTCCTATTTCATTAATGCTTTTATTTCCTCGTGCGCTATTTTTTGACAGAATGGGGGATGATTTTCTTATTGACGTATATAGATAATGCACATACACAAGTATACCCAGAATAAATGTACCTACTCATCTCTTTACCCCGTTCTTCATTTGTTTCCTGCAGATTGCCTGGTATTTCGGAGACGGCTATGATCTTTGCTGGTGTAGACGTGACCCGGGAGCCAATTCCAGTATTACCTACAGTGCACTACAATATGGGCGGGGTTCCTACTAATTATAAAGGGCAAGTTCTCACACACAGCATGGAAGGCGGAGATAAGATTGTGCCTGGGCTTTATGCGTGTGGAGAAGCTGGTAATAATATATTTTGCTAAAAATTAAAAACAATACGTCTTCCCCGGAAATCGTAATACTTAATTCACTAGTGCCTAAGTTCCTCTTGCAACAATAATGACTGCGGTGCCTTTGAATTTACCTATATAATGCATTATATATACGTTGACGCAGTAAAGAGGTAAGGGGATAAATCCTGTGTCCACGTGTAAAAGTTATGTCATTTTAATAATGTAGGTTTTATGGACTCGCGTTATATCTGCACGAGGGATTTTTTTCTTGCAAAGCGTTAAAAATAACTTCATAAATTCACATGGGTTCCCCATGCTACAAGAGGAAGAGTTTCTGGGTTATATTGAATCGTTTTTAGCTTTTCCCCCGTCGTATTCTCTGTACCGGACATGCTGAATCATTTGAAAGAATATGGAATTATAATTATAGCAATGTCTTTACCCACAGGCTGCGCTTCTGTCCACGGAGCTAATCGCTTGGGAGCAAATTCTCTCCTGGATCTTGTCGTTTTTGGTCGGGCATGCGCCAAAACGATTGCTGCACAAAACAAACCCGGGGAGAAGGTTCGACCTTTGACTGCGAATTCGGGCGACTTTTCCATTGCCAACTTGGACAAGGTCAGATATGCTGACGGACGAATCACGACAGCGGATCTAAGGCTCAAGTTGCAAAAGACTATGCAAACTCATGCGGCTGTATTCCGAACTGGCCCCGTATTGAAGGATGGTGTGGATAAAGTCAGAAATATTTACCAGGAGCTTAAGGATCTTAAGGTCGTACATTTTTTAGTCTGAGCTTGAGCATGTTTAGTGTCACTATGAATGTGGGACTTGATGAGATCAACCGTGGCTAAATGTACGAAAAATAATGTGGTTGCCTAACTTCATTTTCTAGGTTCATGATAGAGGACTGGTCTGGAACAGTGACTTGATTGAGTCTTTGGAATTGCAAAACTTGATGATCAACGCCATTCAAACTATCGAAGGGGCGGAAGCCCGTAAGGAATCACGAGGAGCTCATGCTCGTGAAGACTTCAAAGACCGTGTTGATGAATTTGATTACAGCAAACCCGTGCAAGGGCAGCAACCCAAACCAGTGGAACAACATTGGAGAAAGCACACACTGGCTTGGATGGATGTCGACAGTGGCAAAGTTAAGCTAACCTACCGTCCTGTTATTGATAAAACTCTGAACGATCAAGAATGTTCCACAGTCCCACCTGCTATTCGCTCCTACTAAATGCATGTGGGGAATACACAATCAAACATAATCTACCATCACCATAAATCTGCAAAACCGGAAAACGTTAGGCAAATGAAGAAATAACTTTGAAAATGCAATAATAATAATAACAAATCAACGGTACGCCATCCGATGAAATAGCAGACCTGTGAATAAAAAAGTGTGGCCGTGTATTATAATAAAGGACATTCTAGAATCGCGATTATTACTTGTATTTATAGTCTACATTTCGAAGAATTGAAAAAATGGGATAGTGGGTTGCACAAGGTGTAGAAGAGAACCTATTGTACATATACGAATAAATACCGCGAAATCCTAAAGATAATAATTAGGTTTAATTTCCAGCGTTGCGAAATATTATATTATGTATTATTTAATGTAAAATTGCATATTCCCTCACCTTTCATTGCAGTTTCCTTGCCGGAATATAAGGGTGACTGTGAATTTATTAGCATTTATTATTTGATTTGGGCATGTATATACAAGTACGTCAAACGATGTATGTATGTATCTTCTTTCACTCGTAAATGATCGCGCGTAGCTAAAATTGTGATGATGACGATGATGCTGAGAGCCGTGGATAAAAAATTGTAAGGGAAAACAGTAACGGATATTAATTATTACTCACTGAAAGATTGACCCCATTGATGTTTTTTGAATAATTGAATATCATGTGAATTCAGTGGAAATTACAGATTTTGGAGAAAACCAATTCCCTGTTTCCTGTAGTAGAAGGAAAACAAACTCAAAAAGTGACTGTTATTTATTCCATGTACCTTTTCTGTTGACTAGTTACAAGTTGTAGTCGTTTCAATTAAAAGAAAGTCTTTGCAAGAAAAACATCGGCGTCATACACGAATCATTCAGATTGCACACTAAGAACGGAATGATTTCACATTCGTTGATTATTTCTAGTTTATCATTATCACTGATCTTTAAGTTCAGTTTTTAGATTTCTAAGTTCATTTCTGGGTTGTACTATTTTCACAAATTATTTCATTCTGCAATGTATAACGAAAATGTTCCATGATGCTCCCGCAACCTTTAACATTTTTTCTTCACAGAAAATATCTTGCTGGAAGTGTTTTTTTTTTTTTGCTTTTCCTGGAAGAATAGTCAACGGCATGGAGCGTTCGAAAATTCCGATTGCACAATCTTTTTATGAGGTCTAAGTCTCTCCATAATTATTTGAGATCCCTTCAGACCCGTGGCACTGGTCAAGAATCGTCTCTTCTCATTCTCCTTTGCCCGTCTCAACATCTCCTCCCGCCATTCTAACCTCTTCCATTCTTCCAGCATGGCTTCGACAGGTGACAAGCCGGCACGGAAACGTTTTTCCGCTCTTGCCAACTCTTCCGCCAGTTCATGGTATCTTTCCAAAAAAAAAAAAAAATTACATATTTATGATGAAAAGAGATGCCCAAAATGGAAAGTGATAATTTCCTCGTCATATAACCTTGGACCTTGGAGCATGTTTCCCGTTGGAACACTCTATTTCTACTACACACATGCAAAAATACATAAATCATGCAGAAATACTACAAAAGATAAGGAGGACAGTACGTATGGAATTAAATCCATTTTTCTTAGTTTTCACACACTTTTTCTCAGCAAGGTCAGCCTGTGTCATCGCAATGGATGTTTCCGAGATCATGCCGTCAATTTTGTAGGACATGTGGTACAGCTGCTTACGGAGACTACACAAATTATTCGTGTGCTTGCTGTACGTCTCCTTCAGGATGTTCGCCTTCTGCATGGAATCCTCCGTGATGTACGTCACTTGCTTCAGAACCAATTCACGCTCCAGGGATTCGTACTCACGCTCTGCTAAGGCTTCTTCCAACCGAGTCAACTTATCCTGGAGAATTGGGACCGTCTCACGTTGCTCCAGGAGCTCGTGATGGATATTGCGGACGCTGCCACAAAAACCAAATCGTTCAAGAATTAATAATTATTGGGTACTTCCCTGCCATGGAACAATCAACTATGATTGCAATGAACTATCCATTAATTTATGCATTTTTATCCATTTAATTAAATTACCGTAGAGGATTAGACACGTCATTCAACTGATCCTCCATACATCGCCGTTGCTTCGTCACCTGGCAAAGCTCCATGCGAAGTTTCTCTATATCTTCCGTGATTTCCTTTTCATTTGGCTGCCTGATTTTTAAAGGGACATCGTGATTTTTAAAAAAAACACGTTTCTATATGTGTATACCTGTACACTGTACCTATATACATACATATAGCATATAATAGGACAAGCCAAAAGCATAATGTAGGTACATACATAGGAAAAACTTCCTTTTAGACCATTTTGTGCCCGTCTAAGTTAGCTTTAGACACTAATATCAATTTTTGCACAAAAAGAAAGCATAAAAAGCACTAAAAGTATAATTCGAAAAAAGTATACATCCCCAGAAAATTGCAATAAAATTGTAAATTTTCAACAAATTCTGGGAAATTGTTGAACTCTGTATGAGACCAGGCAGGAAATTAAAGTAATTTGTTGATTTTAACGCCAATGTCAGCATGTTTTCGTATACGACATACTATACGTATACTATAGTATACGTATAGTATGTTTTTTATAGACTTATAAGTCTATAAAAAATAGCTTAACTGGAGGCATAAAAAGCAACCTGATTCTGTGATAAAAAAAAAACCTGATTCTGTGATAAAAAGCATACATTTTTAAAACATAATTTTTTCCAGCAAAAGCATAATTTTTCCAGCTACAGCATAATTTTTTCAACTAAAGCACAATTTCTCCAACTAAAGCCTAATTTTTCCAGCACAAGCATAATTTTCCCAGAGAAAGCACAATTTTCGAGCAGTAAAAAGCATAAGTTGACTTGCCCTATAGGTCCAAAAATAAATGGACACACTTACTATTACGTATTTAATTTTAGGGAATGTATGTAATTATATATACTTGGCAACAATATTGACAGATCGCTTCTTGAGTTCCTCGAGCATGCAGGTAAGTTTGGCCCTCTCAATCTCTCGAATCATGAGTTCCCGATTTCCTTTCGTAATAATAATTTCATAGGCCTTGATCTTCTCCACGACAGTACAGACTTCCTCGGTTCTTTCCCGGACCATCATGGCCTTTGTATTGCTTCCGTGTGTGACCTTCTCATACTCCACTCTGGTCTCATCAATGTCCTGCTTCAGTCGACTCACCTCCTTCCGGATGGTCTTGTTCGTGAGGAGAAGCTCATCCTTCTCCCGTCGGAAGAATTTGTACTTGTCCCGACTCCTCAGAGCATGATTCCGGTGGGAATCTCTGGCCAAAGACGCGTTCAAGGTGAGGTAATGGGCTCGATGGATTTCCCTGTGCAAAAATAAAAATAAGCCGATTGTGTAAGATGAAGTCAGATTGTGTAAGATAAAGTCTTTTTGTACACACATTTATATTGATGTGGAAAGCATGTTTTTTTTCTATAAAAAAAAAAGGGAGATGACATTAGAGTTAATGCACCTTTGTCTCTCCATGCACTGATTGGTGTAGGATTCCACCTCATTATTGCAAATCTTGAATTTCTCTGATTGCTCCGTCACTTTCTGTTTGGCGTAAATGAGCTCATTCATTAGAGCTCCTCTGGAGATCTTTACTTTATTGTACAGCATCTTGATGTGGTCCATGGAGCGATGGAGCTCTCTTTCAGTTCGACCACAATCGTCCAACATCAAACGTTGCATCTTCATCAAGACAATAAATGTTAATTGAACAAGATTTTTTGAACAAGATTGCTTCACGCCTTCAAATATAGTCGTACTATCTTATAAGGATTGTCTAAGCTTAATAAAAACTTTTTTTTTTGTGTATTTGAAATAAAAATAGTAAAACTGACTTTTGCATCTTGCACCAACCGGAATATTTGCGCCTCGAGCTTAATGCATTGTTCAGACTTCTCCTGACGCTCACGACGTTTCCTCACAGTCGTTCGGATCTATTTTGAGAAAATGGATATGTCAATTAGCGAAATCAAGCAAGGATTTTAATCTTAATACATTCTTAATCATTATCATGATCTGGACACTAACTTCATTTATGATGGAAATATTTTAGTCTCCTAATTTTTTCTGGGTAAATTAAAAAAAAAAAAAACGTGTATTTGAATACCAAATTTTGCAGTTCTTTGCCACAGGTCAACTGCTCATCATACAACTCATTCAGCCGCCTTTGAAGTTTGTCTACCATATCGGCCTTGATGGTGGCCTCATCCAATTTCTGGTTAAGGGCAATTTTGAGATTCTGAATCTCCCGTTGGAGCATTCGGGTGAGTTTCTCCCAATTATTGGCATCCTCCTTGGGCCTGGCACTGTCAAAGGCCAGTCGCATCTTGTCGTAGGCCAATTTTGCGTTAATATGAGCGTCCTGGGTCATTCGGAGGGATCGCTCCAGCTTGGTGGACTCCCGGAGGGCTTTGTTCGTCTCGTTGGACACGGCGTAAACGTCTTCCTGGAGCTTCTTCCGGGTCTTCATCACGGCCCCTATCTTGTCTTGCATTTGATTGGCCTTAATTAATAAGATTAATTCAACATTAATAAAATTCCTAAAAGCCTTCCTCAAAGTCACATAGCCAAAATGACACAAAATAAAATGACAACAAAGGTTCTCCAGAGGAATTATGGCTGACCCGGGCAAAGCAGAATGGGAGAAAATGGTTTAAAGTGTATAAAAAATAGTTTTTTCATTATTTAGTTACCCTGTCAAGGAGCTGTTGCTCTCGATTGACCAAAGTCTCCATTTGACTGACCAAAGTCTCCGTCTCATTGAGGGCATGCTTCCGGATTTGAGCCATCCGACTTTCCTCCTTGATGAGGGAATGCAAGTCTCCCAGGAGGATATCCAATTTATTCTGGTAGCTCCGTAAAGTCTCCATGCCCTCCAAGTATTTGTTGCTCAGATTGTCGTAATCGTCATTTAATTGTTCCAATTTGTGGGCATCCCGATCAGCTTCTTTGGCCAGGTGTACCGGCTTGTTTGCATTCGTTTGCACTTGCATCTATGTATGTAAACATGTATAAATAAATACATACAAAGCATTTGTCCATGTCACGCATATTACTATGAATTTGTATGGAATACATATTAGACATTCTAATTACATAATTTGGGCTAGACATTGGACATTAGGTTGTTTTTATTTTTCCCAGACGAGGCGGAAAATGGGACTCAGACAAAATATTTTCCTTAATAAAAAACGAGCTTGCCCTCGTCTGGGCGTGTTGTTTGTTTTTTTAATTAGTGTCGACTTTCGACTCCTACATGTCTACCACGTCCTGTTATCGTGATTGAAATTATGTTAATGTTCTGCCTAATCTTGGTGTTGTCTGTCAACAAGAATGTTGGGAAAAGTTGCATAATTTTTTCGAACATATTGACATATTGTAACCTGTTTGGTGAGAACTTCCAGATCCAGCTTCTCCACTTGCGTCTCGTCATCATCGCAGGCTTTCTCCTCGATCATGATGTCCACCTCGTACTGTTGGATCTCCTGACTCAACTGCGACACTTCCATTTGAAGGTCATGCACGGCGCGTTTTAATTCCTGGAAAATAATTGTTACTTTTAGTTTTTAACCGTATTGGTCGAATAACGCGCTTATGGAATTATCAAATGCATGAATGATAAATGAATTATAATTTTTTGAATTGGGCAAAATGCGAAGTTTTTAAATGATAAAATGGTGTAACATGCTAAGTTTTTTTTTACTTTCATTTCCCTTTGGACATCCGTGGGCTTGGTCATTCGGCTGTAGTGAATGGCCAGGAGGGCCTTCTCGAATTCTAATTGCCGTAATTCGAGAATGTGAATAGTTTTCATGTGTTCTTGCATCTCGATTCTGACATTTAATAGAATTACTTGGATTCAATAACAATTATCACAATTGTTTTGCTGACAGCAATTTATGGATGTAGACATTTATTTAGAATGGGACATTGACAATGTTTTTACGGGAAGTTTGGCGCAATCAGATTCGCAATAAAAGATGATTAGTTATTTAGTTAGTTAGTAGTTTAGTATTACTTATTCTTTTGCTGCAACAAGGTTTCCCTGATGGTCGTGGCGGACATCTCCGCCACTGATAGACCTTGACCTTCACCATGCTTGTCCTTATCCACCGATTTCTTTTTCGTGCCCATTATCCCTTGCGTTTGCATATCATCATCCGCGGCCACCTCCTCTTCAGCTGCAGTGGTAATTGAAAAAGTTGGAATTTAAAGTAAAAAAAAAAGCTGCTGTCAGAAATGACACCTTTGACCTGTCACGACCTTCAACTTTCTCATATAATCGTTAGGCTACCAAGACTTTTATGGTAGTACCTACGACCAGATTGTTCGCTGTCTCCTCTTCGGCAGCCACGAAGTCATTCAACAATTTCAAGATGTCCACCTTTTGATTCAAATACTCAATAATCTCCACCTCCCTCTCCTGGAAGCTCACCAGGGCCTGGAGGAGCAACTCATATTTTTCCGTGAGAACGTTGCATTGCCGCGTCGTGATTCGACCTTCTGACAGCATCCTTAAAGGAAAAAAATCAGGGATTCATAAGGAAATAAAAGACATTTTTCTACATATTACCAAATGGCATGTCCGGATTCTGGTCCAGGAATCTTTGATGTTTTCAGGATGAAGTCGTTTTAGTACTTGGTCAAAACATCATTCATGGACAATTGCGCATCGCGGACATCAATCTCGACGGCCGCCATCTGGAAACCTTTATCCTCTTCGCGATCAGCGGGTTTGGAGGAAGTCTTATCGTCCCAGTCCCAATCGGCATTATCATCCGAGCCCAAACTCTCGCTGTCACTCGTCACGGTCGAACCCTGTCTTGCTCCTAACCGGAAATTGCACAAACTATGAGAGAATCTTGTGATTTAATTTTAAAACAAATATACTTTTTTGCAAGGATTACCTCCAGGTCCAGAATGGGACACACTTCGCCTGGAACTGACCTGCCCGACACTGGCGGCACTTCCATCCTGTCGTGACCTCTTGTCACTCACATTGGTCATGGATTGAGCGATGGACCTCTTCACATCGGCCAACATCCCTTCTTTGGTCAACCTCTTGTCCTTCCCCTCCTTCGGCTCCTTGTCCAGCTGCGTCTTGGAGCGCATGATCCCCTCCATGCCCATGGCCGCCACGGTCTTTGGCTGCCGGTCGAGACCCGGATTGATGATCGAGTGCCTGGAGATGCCCTGCTCCGCCACGAGCATCGCAGCGGAGGTGGCCGTGATCTTGACAATCTGAGCCGCCTTCTCCAGCCGATCCCGCTTTTTCCGTAGCTCTTCATCCTCTAAATGTGTGATGAAGTCACTTTATGATCATGTACATACGTAAAATTGTAAATGAGCTTTTTCCGAGTTTAATTAAAGAAATGATAGGAATTACGTTTTTCTTTCGCTTTCTCGGCGAAATCCGTGAGGGGCATAACCCCATGTTGGGTGATGGCATTGATCCCAGCGTACACGGGATTTACCTTTGGGATGTAGCTTTTTTTCTCCTTTTTCTTATCCATATTTCTTAGCCGTGTGCTTACACGTAAGTCCGCAAGAATTCCTTCTATTAATGTATGAGTAAGACGTAGGACTGATTCTATTATGTGTATTTATGTATTGTGATTTGTGATATTACGAATGATGTGATATGTGATCAGTAATCACGTAATCAGTGATATGATAATGATATGGAGATCTTCTACATCACGTAGGGACTTTACACTTTTATACGACAAAAAATATTTTGGAACATCTTCGGATGAACTTTGACCCCAATGTTGGCCACGAGGAATGAATTACTTCTCAAAAAAAAAACAGTAGATTTCTCCCCCAAACCAAAATGCCAAAGTGAAACACTGTCCCCTTCCTCTTCCACAATCGTAGTTTTTTTTATTTTTTAATTAAATTAAAGCTTGCGTTCTTGCCTTGCGTAGAGTTAAATGTCTGTGCTTTTGCTTGCTTCACTTGGTTGGTGCTTAAAATAACGTCTTCTCGTTCTCGTTAAAGGTTTGAAATTATTTATGTTATTGAAAACGGGAAATGTCATGTGATAGCTTAAATAAACGCTTGATCTGAACAAGTAACGCAGGTAACATCCAGGAGTCCAGGATCCACGAACTTGGTCAGAGCACGAGGCAGAGATTCTAAAATTAAATATGCCTCTTCAATGTGATCTTTCGATATGAATTTTGTTGTGCACTGTAATAGTGATATCCCAAATCCCAACCAGTTGGGGAAGAAGAATGAAATTAAAAGCGAAACACATAGGGATGCAATTTTGCCAATAAATACATATGTAGGTAATAAATTCACACAAAATAACTCAAGTGTACTCGTTATGTTGGAATTCAAAGTGCATGTTTACAGGTGAAAACGCTTTAATCATTAAGATCGGAAAATACTTTTTTATAGTTTGTACAGACACGAGGCACTAAAATTGTCCGACATGATTTACGAAAAAGCAAAAAAAAAAAATCATTACGAGCCTAAAATTCAACATTTTTTTTGTAGTTTGTTGTAATGCCTCCATGCATGTACTTGGAATTAAAAAACCTTATTTCAATAGTGAGAGTGCACTTAACCGTACGGAAGTAAGAAGTAATTATACTTAATGCAAATTAAATCGGTATAAATAAATGAAAAATCTGTTGCTGGTATACTAATGCAAAACCACTGTTGACGGTTCCCCTGCCGTTGCTTTGTTGTTTATCCACCAGGAGGTAAAATGAAAATGAATATGGAAACGTCACGACCATATTTTTAGCTTTCGAGCATGTCAGCTGAAGTTCCTGCACCCGCTGCATCTGGGTCTTCATCGTTATAAATATTCTCAGCCATTTGCCAGACCTTTACAGGGTAAACAACAATAATCAATTAATTATTCATGATGCTTGTATACTAACACTTGCTTTTCTGTAACTCCCAATATTATACTCTAGGTCGCACAACAATGGAGTATACTTTACGAATCGATCGTTACGTTTCGATAAACCGTGACAGTGATGTGACATGTGACCACATGTGGGGTAAAAGTCGACCAAAAATCCAACTTCTACAAATATTTAAACCCCAAAATGACGTCGTGATTGGGCAGCTGCTTCCTCAAGAGGCAGCGTCGGAAAATAAATTTTATTGAAGGTAATCAACGTAATACTTCTTCCAGGTTGAGTGACCCAATTCGTATACTAACCTGCATAATGTTGTCTTCTGACACCGAACAAATAACCCAAGGCTCATTAGGATTCCAGGAAAAGTCGGATATTTTAGCAGTATGTCCTCCATGAATGAATAGCAATTCTGGGGGACCATCTTCAGAATCTTCCGGACTCTGCTCTTCTCCAATCTTGGACAAGTCCCACACATGAAGACGTCTGTCCGTACCCGATGATGCCAAAATGGTTTCGTTATGAGGAGACCATTGCACTTGGAAAATTTCGTCTTTGTGCGACTCGAACGAATGGAGCTTCAATTTCAAGTTTCTTAAATCCCACAGCGCCACGGTCTACATTTAGAAATAAAATTCGTCTTTCAATAGAGAAAACATAGAACTATGATGTAACACGGTTGAAGAATCATACCTTATCTGCGCTTCCAGTGGCCAAAATAAATTCGGAGTATGGATTAAAAGAAAGACAATTAACTTCAGCGGTATGAGCATCCACAGTGTGGCTAGGTTTGCTCGTGTTGTTAGAACGCGTATCCCAAACCATGAGTTTCTAAAAACGAAACAAATAATACATGACGACAGTTAATACGCATAGTAAATATAAATATACATAGGTACATATGCAAGTAGCACACACAATTAAATCAATCAAAAATATACCTGGTCATCAGCAACAGAGCCAAAAAGACTTTCGTGAAGTAAATGCCATGCCACATCCTCGACTACAGCAGTGTGACCGGTGAAAATAGTCTTGGCTTCAATAATCCTATCTTTCCCTTGTGGAGTTGGAGTCGTATTTATATCCCACAAACAGATGGTGTGATCATCCGACGCAGAAAGCAAGTGTCCATTAAGATTTGGATTCCATGACAAGCCGTATCTAAAATTTAGGAGTACCGTTAACGATTTTCTCGCTCGGGTGCTGCATACATGCATGTTCGTTTTGCTTATGGGCATTTCGATGCTTACACATTGGTCCAAGTTTGGAAATAATTTTCGGAAAAATCTTACGACTAATGCAATGACTTAAAAGTATGGCCTACGATGCTTTCGAAAATGAGGTCCGTGGTATTCAAGTTTAACATTACGTAATACCACAATATTCTTTAATAAAGTTCAAGATTACCCTTCTTTCTGGTGACCACGGAGACGGAGATCAGGATGACATTCACCGTTCGGATCCGGTTTAGAGGGGTGTTTCGTGTAGTCAAACACCAGCACATCGGATGATGGCGTTTTTGTAGCAATCACACATGGATTTTGAGGCATGTAACGAGCTCGATTCACTTCGCCTAAATCATGAAAATAATAAAATTGCGTTAGAAAGAATTATTTTCTGAAGGATGTACAATGTCAACTATTGTGAAATTCATAGAAACAACATAATGACAATACTAGCGTACCTTCATGATTAATTTTAATTTCAATTTCGATTTTCCCTGAAACCGATCCGAATCCACCAAAATCTCCCTTCTCACTCTCATAGTGCGTGGCGTCATATGTGGCATCTTCATTGGGTAACTGTACAGATGCGATCAACAAATGATTCTGCTCATCCGAAGTGTGTGTCCCAAGGATCAGTCTGTGAATAGAATAATCCTTTCCCTCGGGCCTACAAGTGTATGGAGAAATTATATAAAATACCAGCATGAGCATACATTTACATAGATGTACACACACGTATTGATAGATAAGCTATGTTGCGAGCCTTATTATAATTCAATGGGTATGCCGACTTTAAAGTATGAATAAACTAAAAACAACCCAAATCATTCACCTCGTCACGTCGGGAAGCCACTGTGCCGTTAAAGAAGGCCACTCCAAGGCATGTGTCATGACCAAGTCATACAAGAAAGGGGTGTTCTTCTTCCATATCTTGTATTCTTCATTGATGACACGCTCCTCCACAGCTTCGTCATAAATCGGAGCTACAAATACATACAAAAATTAACTTCCTGTTTAACTACAACCGTTTTTAAATGAATGCTCATTCCATTGAATTTTAATGATCGCAATGCCCTTTCAGGTTCACCGTGACTACATAGAACTACTATTGAAACCTCATTTAAGACCATACTCTGAAGGCCCACTGTATACCAGTCTACTCATTGATGACCTCAAGATCACATTTATCGATAAACCCAAATTCAAATTATGATTTTGTCAAAAAATAATCCAAGAAATGTCAAGACTTTATACCTCCGTCTTTCTCCGCCATGGCCATTATTACGTTGACACTGGGCTAAAGCTTCAAGTTGAACTCAGGTAAAATAAAAACTTGGTGGATGACAAGGACCAAAGAAGTGAACTTTCCCTGTCTCCTACAGAATCACAAAAAAAAAAAACGGGTGGGTACTGCCTTTTTTTACCGGGTTTTAAATCCAATTTCCGTGCCGGGAACTACAGAATATCCAGGTGAACATCCAAAAAGGACAACTAGGCAATGGCAACTTCAAAAAAGGGACAGCGAGGGAGAAAGAGAGGGATTTATTTTGTAGAAGGAAAAAGGCCACTATAAAAAGTGCCGATCGCGGGTTTGCTATGGGATAAAAAAGCTCTTTAAGAGGAAAATTTTTATGAACATGAAAGCCCACAATACAAAGCGATTGAGAATTTTGTGACGCGTTCCCTTTGAGAAAGTGCAGACAAAAAGCAGGGATGATAATGGCGCGCTGGGATCCTGCTCTGGTTACGCCGCCGGCCCTGCAGATGGCGCTAAATGCTTTCCGAAAACCCATAAACTTCCTCAGGAATTATAATTTTAATTTGACCAAAAAAAATGCTAAACTCAAAACCGAGACAATATTTGACGGGGAGAAAGAGACAAAAAATGAAACAAAAGGAGAGACGACAAACTATGTATATATAAACAAGAAAAAAAGAATAGGGAGACACGAAGAAAGGGGGAAATGAGACAGAAAGAAAGAGACAAAAATTAGACACACGAAGCTACAGGAACGAAGAAATCATTAATTTCTCAAAAGAACTTGTCCCACTTTGTCGTTCTACATGCCAATTGTCAAAAACTGTAAATTTGAAAACGCCGAACATCGGTTAAAATTTACCAAAACTCATCCCTTTTCGTTAGAATTTTACGGGAAATTCAACAAAATCCTGGTTAATGAACTTGTGCAATGTTAATTAATTTTTTCCTGTGATATATTGGCATTTATTTTGACATAAGTGCTTATTTTCCTTTTCGTCTTCGAACATTTTACCCTTTTTTCCTGCTTATATTTTTTTCTATAATAAGTCCCGAATCTATTTCTCCTTTTTAGCCTTTGCCTTTGTACCTATATTAGCATTTTGTATTGTCTCCCAGCTTCCTCCGTATTTTCCCTTATATTATTTATTCTGCTTAATTTTGTCTTGCCTTTTCCCCTATTTCTCTCCTTGTTATACGAAGAGAATGAAGATATATTTTCGTGTCATTTTTCTATTCTATTTCCGAACGACAAAATATCCTTTGCACTTCCATTTTCCTTCGGGGACATTTGAGACAGGGGAAAAAAATGCGAAAAGCCACCGGGAATTGGGTCATTCGATCGTCATCACCCCCAAAATACACGTTATACATGTGTATTTTTCATATGTTTCACTTATATATTCATGTGTAATCATGTTTCTTTAAAGTAAGTTTTACAGTTTCCTGCTACATAAAATCTAAAAATAGCATTTCACACTTGTGGCTACGCATCAATAGAATAGCTAGATGCGTTGGTTCATACAAAACTAAAAGTCTGTAATGTTTAAGAAGTGTTCCAATAAATCTATTTGGAAACACTGATATTACAAACTTGAAAAGCCAAAATAATTCAATATTGGAAGACCGATCTTCATTTTTTCGGCTAAAAATTGACCCGAACTGATTTTGACGGAACTGTCCCTTCAGAAAGCTGCTACTTCCTGCGAACGTAAAAAAAAGCGGGAGGGAGACTTTATTTTGCCCTTGAAGTGTTTTTTCAGCTGATTGATGACTTTTTTCGCAAGCAACGGACAAGAAAATCGGGCAGAAGTTTTGTGCTATTCACAGAATAGTTTTTTTTTTTTTTAAATACTTAAACTTTAACCGTGTCGTTGAACGCACCCCAATAATTTGAACATTTGGCCATTTCTCATATTATCAAAAGGTAAAATGTTGGCGAAAAAATCATTTTGCAAAAGGAACTAGAAACAACAAATGGGAGAAGCCTCAGTAACTCCGTCGAAAAAATCCTTGACTTTGACCGTATCCATCAACTTCTGGTGACGTTACCAGCTTTTTTTTTTTTTGGTTTATAGCCACAGTTTTATTTGGGACAGTGATGTCAACATTTATTTGGTTGTGATATCGAGGATAGCTTGAATACATGAAGTAGGTAAGTGTTGATACTTTGGTATTTATTTTGTCCTTTACTAATACGACTGTTTTTATTGAGAAAGCCAGAAAGCCTTGAATTTCCGTGATTACTTAAAATCGCATAATGTCTGGCAAATTTTTTCTTATGTAAAAACCATGCGAATGTGAAGGTTGTTTTATTCATTCGAGCCAAGAAAAATGAGAATCAGCCAACCAGCTGATTAAATATGTTCGTGTGGACAAAACCTTGTGTACTTAATTTTCATTGTATTGTTTCGTAAGGTCTTAATACATATTGTGTACCAAGGGTTTCTTTCTTTAATGTAGCAAAAGAGGAAAGGGAAACATTAAAACTAAAATCGCATGGACTGCAGTTCCACGTTTCATCCCTCTTGGACGGAGTAATTGTGGAGGTGAAGTTCCTTTTCCTCATACTGACTTATTGCTCAATTACGGCTGTCAAATTTTTGTCGGGTTCGGTTTTGATTTGGATATACAGGTATTATACTTTTATTATGCATTTTTTGAAATTATCTGTTCTTGAACTGTTGTTGTTCGGATTGAAACACTACTGATTCGTCTTTATTTTCAGGGTTGATTGTCACCGTTGGGTGTTAGAACCTTTTATTTTATGAGCTGTTCTGAAGAAGCAAGATGGCAACCACAATGTTTGCAGTACGGAATGGGGCAAAGTTCGTGAGTCAGTTTTCAAAGCCGTCCTCCTTTCAGCGACTTTCGGTCTGCACAAGTGCGGTGAAAAATTCTGCAGACCAGGATCTGATACACAAATCTCCGCACCGCGATGTGGAAACCGTTGTGGGCGTCACCCTGCCCGAACTGTTATGGTCGAATTTACCAAAATGGGAAACGCTTCCTGCTTTTGTAAGTTGAACTTTGTTTGTATTACAGCTTTTGATGCAATAAAATTATTTTCTTCGTACGTTGATGTACGTGAATATGTTTTGGTTTGTGAGAGTTATCATAAATGGGGTTTGAATTAATAGTAATGATTTCGATCATTTAAAGGAATGTGGTGCAACTGGAAGAATTTACAAGCATGGCGAAATTTACAAATTTAGCAGGAATTTTGCGGCAGCGCTTTTACAGTCGGGACTAAAACGAAATGACGTTGTTGGCATTGTTCTTCCTAATATACCTGAATATCCGATTGTCTTGCTGGGAATTTTAGAAGCTGGTCTAATTGCTACTACTGCAAATCCGTTGTATACTGCCGGTTAGAAGAAAAAGACCTGAATATTCATTTCTTATAGCAACATCTGTAAATATTGATTGAATTTTGATCATAGGTGAATTGCAGAAACAATTCGACATGGCAAAGGCAAAATCAATTGTAACAGTTCCAGCTTTCTTGCCTCTCATTGAAGAAGTAAAGAAAGGCTCGAAAACGTTAAATTCAATTATTGGTATTGGGGATGACCTTCCTAATGGAATCCATTCATTTTCCGAAATGCTGAAGGTTGATTCAAAGAGCTCCTCTTCGAAGTTTCTCACAGGGTCTCAGGGTGACATGAGAGATCAAGTGGCAATCATCCCTTTCTCCAGTGGCACGACTGGACCACCAAAAGGAGTTGTTCTCACACATTCTAATTTAGCCTCGAATGTGCTCCAGCAGATCTGTCCAACGGTGACGGTGTTGCATCGCTATGATGACAGTAATGAACAGGACCGGCTTTTGGGAGTTTTGCCTTTCTTTCATATTTTTGGAATGAATGTCATCTTGACATCTACACTTTTAAAAGGGTGTTATTGTGTTACGTTGCCTAGATTTGAGCCCAAAACATTCATAAAAACTTTTCGAGTTCATCGGGTAAGTACTTCTTTGTGCGTATTTGTATTTATTTTACATTGTAATTTGTAGTTGATTACTTTATGTCTGTATATACCTTCTGCCTTCGCTTTTTCTCCACTTATTGCAATTTGCAATGTAAACGTAACTCATTGTAAAGTTGTACCTTCAGATGCAAACCATTTTTTGAAATCTTTTATCGAACATGAACAGAGAGTTGTTCTCAATGGGTGTATTTTATGGTTTTTGTATTTTTGCAGCCAACAGTAATTCACATGGTCACCCCGATTCTCAATTTTATACTAAATAGTCGTGAAATCGGCAAGTCAGAACTGGAGCACGTCCGAACTATCGTTGCTGGTGCAGCTCCTGTGGGGCCTGCCATTATCAACGGTCTGCTGGAGAAGGCTGGTAAATACATCTTCTTCCAAGAAGGGTTTGGCATGACGGAATCTTCTCCAGTCACTCACCTGTTGGCTCCTTCATCAAAGAACACGAAGATTGGTTCCATCGGTCA
This sequence comes from Disparrhopalites patrizii, assembly GCA_034698585.1. Lineage (NCBI taxonomy): Eukaryota > Metazoa > Arthropoda > Collembola > Symphypleona > Sminthuridae > Disparrhopalites > Disparrhopalites patrizii. Next base: position 9,166 of record JAQGBT010001611.1, on the reverse strand, counting down.
AACACTTCCATCTACATTGGGAAAAATTGTACATGTTGACACTGGGGAAACATTAGGTCCGAATCAAGAGGGAGAGCTTTGGGTGTCAGGTCCTCAGGTAATGAAAGGATACTTGGACAACGAAGAAGCAACAAAGTCTACCATTGATTCTCAGGGATGGCTCCATACTGGTGATGTGGGCTACGTGGACAGTGAAGGTTTTGTTTACCTTGTAGATCGGTTGAAGGAACTTATCAAAGTGAAAGGACTTCAGGTTGCTCCTTCCGAGCTAGAGAACTTGCTGCGAGAAATCCCGGGGGTAGAAGATTGTGCTGTGATAGGCATTCCCAGTGAGAGCAGTGGTGAACTGCCCAGGGCTTACGTTGTAAAAGCTAGTAAGAGCCAGTTAACGGCGAATGACGTGAGCTCTTACGTGAAGAAGAAAGTCGCTGTGTTTAAGCAACTGTCTGGAGGCGTGGAATTCCTTGATGCTATTCCTAAAGCTGCGTCCGGGAAGATTTTGAGAAGAGAACTCAAGCGGTTGTATTTGGAGAACAAAGCAAAAAAATGACACCCCACTTGTGAAAATTATCGCATCAGTAGCACGAAATACATACATTATCTGAAGGAAATATTTGCCTCTGAACTCTTGAACTATGACTATGACCTATAACATTTGCCAAACAACATAGAAACGTTTGGAATTTTTAGTTTTTCACCGAATTATAAACTGCTGTTGCAAACCGTCTAACGCTTCCTACCAAAGTTTAGCTCGGGTTTTTGTCATTAGATACTCATTACACGCAATACTTATAGTGTCTTCCTTCCTGTTGACAAAAGTTACATAGCATGTACGTCTAATAGTATGTAAGGTGTGTAAAGTGTGTCTTTCATTCTGATAAACAGGGATTGTAATTTGTTATTAATTGCATAATGCCAGAGTTTAAAAGAAAATGGTAAGTCACCATGACTGCTCAGTGAAAGTTTTCGAATAGCCCAAATTTTTTACGTGGTAAAAGTAAGCACTTTTACTTACTTTCGTCAGAATGTTTTTTGGTATTCACGTTTACCTGTCCAAGTTAGATTTCCGCTTGTAGTGTTCTTTTTGTGTTGGCGATTTACGATTTCTTTAAACTTGCTCATATTGGAAATTGCTATTACAGATTCATCTTCTTCCTTAATTTGTGTGTTACTGTTTTTTTGTGTGTTTAACTTTACTGTGTAATATTATGTGTAGTCCAGTATACATAATTTTCTCGACGGGATCTACTCCTAACATTACAAGTCACATACTAGAACTATCCAGGGATATTCTATTGGAAGCAATAACTATTAAAGAGGACATGTGTAATACGTATTAAATGGGTAATGTTGAAGCTTTAGGAGTATAACTCCGTTAATGATCTGCAGGAATGTATGCTTTAAAAGAATCTAATCTATACATAATATCTTAATATCAATACGTTGAATAAGTTTGTTCTTGCCGAGTTGGTGAAGGTAGAATTTAAGCTATATTGTACATCATGCAAGGTTACGTATCACAGATGATACCACAACAGAAGATGTAAAAGTTCCACTGAGTGAATTACAGTAATAATTACAGATAGTTCATTATTAATTGTGCAAAATACACTGATACACAGGGATGGTTGGGTAGTCTCAACCATCTCTGCTACTACAGAGGTTGTGGGACTTATTTTTATGTATTTTATGGTGCTGATAAAAGCGGTATACCTGTGTATATTGGTGTACTGTACGTATAGTATAAGTAATAAGTATACAAATACATTGTTAGCACTTGTACTTCGTGTACCTATTATGGTAGATAAATATTGATGGAATATGTACAATTGAAATGCAGGAACCAGTAAGTTACAAATAATAATATTTAGTTCAATTACAAAGCAAATACGTAAAAATCAGAACAAAGCAATAAAATATACATATTTTGGCTGTTAACAGCAAAAACTACTGCCTCCATGAAATCGCTAAAAATAGGTACGTTTATTTTAGTTAATCAATCACATCATATGCATTTTTCTTTTTCTTACGAAAATCAGTTCGAGTCGTGAAGACCATTACAAAAAATTATACTTGCTTACATTGAAAGTGATACAGATATCACGAAGTAGGTACATACAACGTTAATAATACATATAGTTAATATAGTTATTAGTTATGTATGTCGACGGCGTACTAAAAGGAACTAAAAGACTTCAAAAAAGTTTTTTGCCAGTTCAACTTTGATTGACAATTCTACCACGCTTATTATACATAGATGTTAGAATTAAAAATACATGACATGGAAAAATTCGTTACACGTTACAATAAATCAGTCAAGCTTGTACCACTTATCCAATGGTTTGCCTAAGCTCAGTTCGTCCAGAGGAATGTCAACTTTTCCAAATAACTTGGCACTTCGAGTAAGCTTTCCATCACAGACTTCGATTCGTAAGGTCTTGGCTTTCACTTCGTCCGAAGGAAACTCAAACGACTCGAAATAGTGTTGAGCATCTCCCCGTCCGTACTCCGTGGTATGAATGGCATCATCCGGCAACAATCGTATCTTCACAAAAGGCCTTGGATTCTTACCCTCCGAACGGGGAACGTTCTTCAACTTGGAAATGGTCACATTCAGTACCTTGGCTTCTTGCTTCGTGTTTGATACTTTTAGCGTATTTCTGTGAAACAGAATTATGGGAGATGTAATTCATGAACATAACGAGAACCAACAAACACTCTCAACCTCCCATGTACCTATCTATGGTGAATTGTTCACCATAGATGCAAGCACCTACCTTTTCGATTTTATTTCCTTCTTCAGGAACTCCAGACAAAGTTGAATCTTCAGATGCTTGTCATTGTCTCCCAATGGGGTTTCCAAAACCGAACTTTCCAAAGAACTCGCGTTGCTTCCGTCCATGGCTATGCAAGGAAGGACACCAGCAAATATTCAACACCCTTAAGTCTGAACCTTTGCTGCTACGTAATACTCCTGAAATCATATCAGACATCATTATTAGCTATTGAAGAAGCAATATCCTTTTTTCCTGTTTCATGCAAACACACATGTTTCCACATTTTTTCCATTCACTTCACATAATAATACACACCATTAAACAGTAAACACATTGACAAAAGATCTAGAAAACCAATCAATCTGAGAGAAAATCAGATCTAAACTAACAAGGTATATCAACGTGCTTGAAAGTAGAAAATTAATTACGTTAATAAAATGCCGATGGTCTTACCTTGTGTCCTGACCCCTGACCCTGACACCCCAAAGGGAAATGACAGTTCTGTTGAACTAACCGTTATTTACGAAAAAAGATGCGATTTCCAATATATTTCAATGCCAACTTTCACCATCAACTAATGTCTCCAAATCTCAGTACCAGTCCCAATCCCAAGTCCCAACTCCAACTCCCAACTGAAACCTGAACTGACGAATGGAAAATTGGAAAATCAGAGCAGTGCGGAAATGTGGAAAAGATTCAAAAGTTTTCTGTTGGGAAAATGGTATGGAATTATGGAAAACAAGATAAGACAAAGAGCGGGCCGGCGGCTCTCCAATCACAGTCCAGAGGGGGAAAAGAGAAAGAGAAAACGAGAATGCATAATGCATGCTGCATGCAGTGAAAATCAAATTGGAAAACGGAAAAGAGAAAATGAAATGGAATGGAGAAAACTTGTATTGTTGTATGCCTATATGTTTTTGTATTATACACTTTTTGACATTGTATGCCAATTTTCATCATTTATTTTACGGACTAGAAAATCTGCATACTTTACAGTGGGTGCGCTGAAAATCCCAGATTTTCCAGATTTCTAGAATTCCTGCTTTCCATCAACATACCAAGAATTCCAGAAAGCAGAGCTTTTTTCCGTTTTTCCAGAAACTAATATATTATAATCTATTTCGCAAAAATACCGATACATTAGTAATATCGTCGTTCCATTAAAATGTTCGTGGTCTCCTGGTATCATGCACAGGTTTTTCAGTGTTTTCAAATATTGGAAATCTTTCAAGTGTTTCCCCTAGATTATGGTCAAAATTTCTATTAACATGTGTATAAGTGTTCATCCAATTTATTGAAAATATTTAAGTGAATTCGCCATAAAAAGTATACAGAAAAGAAAGATCGTGAAGTATTGATACGCGAAAGTCAAAGAGAAATGGAAACGTTTTCACTTTCACGTTTGGACATATCTTCCCTTGGCAAGGCCGCAGCAGCAGCAAGCTAATTTATTTATTAGGCCGTTGGCCGCATATAAAGAATAGGCGGTAAGCGGTAATCCTTGTGTATGGAAAAGCGCTAACATAAAACTGAAGTATAAAATGTGACGCACTAAGAAAAACTCTAAACTCTAAATTAACTAAAACTTCAAAATAAGCATATAAGTTATTTAAATAGCTGGTAATAAAAACATAAATGGGCCCATTTTACCATAATAAAGAGCACCAAACGACAATTAATACAAAAGGAACCAAGAACCTTTGTGGTTGTTTCGCAATTTTTTTTTTGCAGAAGCAAGTGTTGTATTTCGAGGATATTTCAATTAACAGCTCAGTTGAAGTGGTCAATCTGAAAACCAAAAGTGTCAAAACCAAAATAAAAAATATTTTCTGTTATTTTTAGATCTCATTCATATTCTCGGGGTTCTTCGATTCAATCTGTGTAAAAGTGCTCGATTCGGAATAGTTTTCGGTTTGAGAGTTTTGAATTCTCTTTAGACTTGTATAGCTTTCTTTTTGTGATTTGAGGTGGACACACAGATACTTTTGTGTTTTGTGATTCCAAATTGAGAAATGATACTCTGACTCTGTCTGAACTGTTTGAGTTGTCGATGATATGTGGTAATGGTAAGTGGTAAAATTAAGTGACTTTGTTGTGTTGGTAATGTTTGGGTGTATGATTGTATGTATCTCGTCTCTCCTCTGATTCTTGTTATCCTATTCTCCAGTAATTAAGCGTAACTTACTTTAGCTTGCAGGATTTTGTACAGCGAATAATCCGATGGATTCCATGTGCACAACGTATTTTTCGGAAGGAGCGTAAAAATTCTGAATTGATGAGTTGTCGTTGGAAATAGTACATAGTACATTTCGGCTGATCTTTCCCGTGGGGTTTACCAAGTTTAAAAGAATTCGCACTTAGCACGCAATGCTTTATGCTCATTCCCTGTGGTAAAGAAGGAAGACTGTAATTGACCGAGGTTTAAAGTAGAGGTAGAGTAACATTGTGAACGGCAACGGCACCACCACCATGCCCCGTAAATCTCGAGGAAGAATAATTTTATCCGACTCAGATGGGTCCGATGACTCCGATGTTGAGAACAAGGATAATAACATAGAAAAAGAAAAGTAAGTTTTTTTCTTAAAAGTTGCTTGGCATTGTCGAAGTATTTACCCGGAGATATTTTAAAGTATCGTGGATACCGCTATACATTTGTTTACACAAAAAATAAATACAGCACTTAAATGATAAATGAATCTGTTTGTTGTAGTGTCGTTCCAAAAAAGACGTACAAGTCGGCTTCGAAAAAGAGTCCTGGTCCTGGGGGGCAAAAATCGCCAATAAAGAGATCGCGGGTGGTAATATTATCGAGCAGGTAGCGCATTACTTTTGTTTACTTCTTGTGATGTCCTGAATATTTGCTCGTTGGTTATCGCGAATTGTAACTAAAATGTTTGTGGTTGGCTTGGTCATAGCGATGATGATGAAGAAGAAGATGATGAAGTGCCAAGCACTTCTAAAGCTTGTCTACCCCCAACACCTCCTCCGGTAGAGATTCTACCTGCAGAACCTTCGGTAGCAGATCTGGAAAATATACTTCCGCGACTTGAACTTCGACCTTATCTACCTATACAAAATATTCATTTTAATTGGGTATTTTGGAGAATTTATAGCGAGGAAATATACTCGACATGGGATAAACACTTGAATAAGTTTGATGGAAAGTATTTGTCGCCAATCCTTCTGGCAGAAATCTTTCATGAGAAAATCAATGATGAAGATGCCGTGTTTGATCTCTCTATATTCTTTCAATGTGTACGTTCTAAAATTCTTCTGGAAACAAAAAATATTACTGTAAGAAGTGTAAGTCAATATAGATAGTATGAAATTACTTATATTATTATTAATCGTTTTTCTGACCACCAGATACAAGTTACAAAAGTGTACGCGCCTGTGGCATACGGTCGGACCAAAAGGAGATTAGTATTCGACTGTGTGGAAATTCCTGAAAACTCATATTTAAGCCTAGAAGAGAGAAGTAGAAAGTTAATAGCAGAAGATTCGTTGGTGAATCTATTAGCATCATGCATTCAAGAGGACGATCATCTCGTTGTTTTCGGTGATATTCAGATAGAAGATTCCAAAACCATTATACTTAACTCCCGCTGCCAGCATCCTGTGACAATCGTCCATTACCGCCATGACGTAATATCGATTTTTTTGTATTCATTTAAGCTTGTAACCAAGTTGTTGGCTTTAGGCTAATACAGATTATACGTGGAGTAGTTGTAGTTAACGAATGTATGTACCTGTGTACTTTCATTACTGGTGTTGGTTCGAGTTCGAGGCTATTAGCTATCATTATACATATTAAATTATACATATTTGATTATCTAACTGGGCATATGCACAATCGTGTCAAGACTCAATGTTTCGTTATGTGTTTAGTATTTCATTCGCCTTGAAACGAATACTGTATTGTGTAAACATTAATTTTGACTGATTTACAGAAAAATTATGGCCCAGTGAATTTGGACAATGAGGTTTACTCAGATTTGAAGGATCCATGCTCAAACAAGCAGCTTTGTCATGCAATTCATGAATATGATATTAACGAATGTGCTGTCAAATTCTTCCCGAATCTCTATCAAGACAATGGTAATCAGATTTTGTTACTTCACACATGTTGACTCTAAAATATTTTGATACTATTGCGAGTATTACATGAATATGTGATAATTTGTATTCCGGAGTGTATGCGTAACTAAGAACTTGCAACTAGTATGATGCTTAAGTCGTTGGTTTGAATTATTTTGCAGATGGAACCGCACTGCGAAAGAATGGAAAATGTTCGACAACTGCTAGTAAGCTATTAAGTAGAAGAATGTCTTCGAATTCAAAAGTTCTGCAGTTATCGCCCCTTAAACTGCGGGGCTCTACCGTGACTTCTTCAGTCCGAGCGAATGCATCGTCGCCAATAGAAGTTCGAAACGCAGAACTAAAATCTCTGGATGATGAATCTGATTCGGCGGAAAACTGCTCAGAAAAAGGGGATATTGCTGACATAAGTTCAATTGATAGTAACTCAGAGACTGATATTGATAATAAAGATGAGGTTGATGATAAAGTTCACGAGACAAAATCTCAGGTCAAAGGTGCAGTTCGAAGAAAGTCCGATATTTTGACCAATGGTCTTGTCATTGACAAGACAAAAGGTAAAAGTTTATATAATTTATATAATTCTCCATATCCTCATCTTTGGTGGGACTAACAACCGTATCTTAATCATAACATTAGTCTGGCGGATAGTGCTTAATTAAGTACTGGTTTATTTTTAGACCCTTCGCTGAAAAACTGTTGTGTCCAGTTGAAGAGGTTAGCTGAATCTGTAATAACGACGGAGGAGACGCCTGGCATTGTACAAACTGGCCTTAAGGCACTCAAGGGGGCACCTAAATCAATAGAGAAGGCTCCCAAGTTGGTGGAAAAGGAACTTAAATTAGCGGAGACGACACCCAAGGTGATAAAGACTTCAAAATTAATGGAGAAAACTCCTAAGGAAGTAGAGAAGATTCTTGCGATGAAAGAGAATACTCCTGAGGCTATGGGAACAACTCCTAAAGCAGCGAACAGCACTCGTAAGGCAGTGGACAAAGCTCTGGAGGTAGTAGAGAAGCCTCATAAGATAGAGGAGAAAACGACCAGGGAAAGTCAGCGGACGGCTAAAATAGCCAAACTGGAAAGGAAAACTAGATCAACGGCTAAAACTACATCGGAGAGGCAGTGTAGAGCGAAGAGAATCACCCGAGCAAGGCAAATGACAGCGGCAAAGCCAACGTTGGAGCGGGCCACTAGAGTACTTAGGAACAACATAGCGGATGAAGACGTTTATGATAACCACATTTGCAAAGAGGACGAGATAGATGAATCAGTGGAGCTGGAAGACGAAAGCGAAACACTTAGTGACGGGGCAGAAATCATTGCGAAGAAGGCTGATATTAACCTTAATGTTATTAAGACCTCCTCCAACGCAGGTAGGATTGTAGGGTATTTGTGTTTGGGTCAACTAATTTTTACATATACTCAACTTCGAGCTTGCATTTTGTTTATTTTGTTTTGTTGCAGACATGCCCTTGAAGAATTGCAGTGTGGTCTTGGAAAGGATCATAATTCAGATTGACCACTAAGATTTCGTAGTGTAATTAAACGTGCAGAAGTTCATCGAACAAAATTACCTTGTTTTATTTACATGTATTTAGTATTTATTTATTATTGTTTGATACTATGTACATATATATTACTCAGGCCACGCTTTATATTGTGGCCACTTTTTTGCACGGTTTTTTCCCAATTTTTTTCCTTCCGTCGTGGTTGAAGCAAGGAATTATGAAGAAGGCATTCTAATTTGCACTTGGCACATTTTTAAGCTATAGCCAAAAAAATATATATCTTTCTCCTCAATCCTCAACTGATTTCATATGATTTTGTTTCATATTATTATTTTTAAACATTCCACAGTTCACAAATGTGGCCGTTTGCATATAATTGTCACCACCCCCATGTTCAACTGTAGTAAACATTTATAAATACGAAAAACATTACGGTAAGTACTTATACACTTAATACAGATGTACGGTTGTCATGAAAGTCTGGTTGAATAATTTTGCAAAGCCGAGAAAAAGAATAAGAAATCAAGCAGGTTACACTAACATTTGATTGGTAACAAAAACCGTTGTAATTTTCTTATTTTACAATTTGATAAATTTGCTGCCCATAATTAATGAATAATATGGACAGGTACTAGTCTTCTTAATTTTACATTCTTTTCTTTCCTTACTCGTAGTTCGTGATTAAATTGGTTGGCGGCCACAATCAGGGTTGCAAGGTGGCAAGAATTGGCCTGGAATGATTCCAATATATGCCGGTTCTTTCCGGTCTGGCATAAAAGT
>JAQGBT010001610.1:0-30305 GCA_034698585.1 Disparrhopalites patrizii | reverse complement strand
GTAAAATGTTCCCAGTACTGGGATAGGCCAATCAGCATGTAAGCAAAAAGTGCCGAAATAAAGACTTTACTTTTTTTTACTAAAAACAGAGAGAGATCAAGCGTAATCTTACGCATCGAAAGGTGAGAGATAAAAGGACTATCAGTACAGAGAAAACGAGAAAAACGAAATCGGTATAAAAGTAAACAAAAAATGCTGAAAAGAAGAGTTCAAAAATAAACGAGAACAGTGTGGTGGAAAAGATAGAGATAAGACCAACAAGATGATAGCACAAGATAAAGAGATAAAGGAAATAGCATAGTAGGTAGATGGGAAAAGAATAAAGAGACGAGATAAACTGCAGAGTAAGAGATATGAAAATCTGCATAAACTACAAAACAAGAGATGCAAAAAAGAACATACATATACCATATACCACTTACATACATGTGAGTGGGACAAGAAAATATTAAAAAACGAGATAAACGGCATAGTAATAGATAAAAGAAAGGAGATAAACGAGACAGCAAACAAGATAAGCGACTATAAGCGAGGGATAAAAAGGAGATACAAACGAGACAAGCAACTGCAGGCAATTAATAAAAAGGAGATAAAGCACGACAAGGCAAGAGATAAAAAGCGAGATTACAGAATCGATATAAAAGGTAACGAGAAAGAAAACAGGAACGAGATAAATGGTTAACTAGAACGAGATAAACAAAACTAAATAAATTATTTGAATGTCAAAAACTCGCAAGCATAGATATTAAATGACATAATTATAATTATACACTGACAAATGATGCTAGAAACGAGATAAATGAAAAGGTGATAAACATAAACAAGTTAAACGACAATATAGGAGAAATGAAATCATATACATACTAATGCATACACATGTACATCAATATTACACAAACGAGATAAATTACAGAGACGAAACCAGATAAACGGCAAGGTAGAAGATAAAAGACACTATACTATATCTACAATTATCAAATAAACTAGATAAATAAAAAAAGCAAAATACCGTATGCACGCCGAAAAACGCAACCGACTCTACCGCTTATAGCTACCCTATAGCTAGGCATAGACATGCGAGCACTAGCTCATTGGAATGCTACGAAATCACGCTTTCAGAATTGATAAGCATTTTTATTCAAAATGTTTCCGTGTAAAAATTATGGCATGTGAAACGTAGGAGAAAAATCCCCTGTTAACATATGGGAGTTACAAACCAAAACATACCGTTATGGAAATTACATTACATTCCAGGATTTTATTCCAGTATAACGTTAATTTTTCGGATATTTTTGGGCTCTAAATAAACATTTCTCATTTTCCTCCAGTTTTTCACTTCCTTGTTCAAACGTTTTACAAGGAGCAAAATCGAATTTCCGTCAGGAGGTTTTACTCCAGAAATGTAATTTAGTAATAACAAATCTTGAAAAGTACTTGTAATAAGTTTTATTTATTCACATTCTTAGCTCGTTTATTGGAAAAATTTTTCTTTTTTAAAAAAAAGATTAGATATTTTTTTTTCAAATTTTTTTCGTTTTGAAAACGAAAACAAAATATTTTTTTTCGTTTCGAAAACGAATTTTCTCGTTTGGAAAGTCGTTTGGAAGTTGCAAAACTATTCCACGAAAAGAAAGCCCTAGACTAAACAATATCGTTGTTGTATTGGGAGTTTCCGTAGCAGGAGATTATTTGCAAAAGCCTTGGCACACTCTTCCACGGGTTGTGCCTATGACGATGTCGTATGTAAAAATTTATGTTAATATGCAAAAATCTTTCCCTTACTCAAATATTTATTATAATATTTATAATAAATATAATAATTAAATATTTATAATAACTAACAATATTTTTGTGATTTTTTAACCCCCATATGCTTAACATGTGGTTTTTTTCACGCGTTTCAAGTGCAATAATTTTTAAACGAAGAGATTTGATATCAAAATACTTATCAATGCTGAAAGCTTCACTTCTTGGCATTCCAACGAGCTAGTGCTCGTATGTCTACTCCTGGCTATAGGGATGTTATCAGCGGTAGAGTTGGTTGCTTTTTTCGGCGCGCATACGGTATAACTGACGAAGAGAGTTAAAATTTGGAAGAGACGAAAAAAAAGTTCAATTTTATACGGCAGACTCATTTTTGCATAGATACACCTATTACGTGTAAGACATGTAAATATACAGAAAACCTTTGATACATACAAATAGCAATTCATGTTGCATAATCGTTTATTAATAGGCATAATTCCCCAACAAATTTGCATATGCACAAATTCCGCTTTTATGCAACGAATACAGCGTCTTGGCGCCTCTTTGTATTTGAATCTTTTTTTTTGGACAAATTCGTTTGCACTTGTCATCCATTTCCCTATTTCTTCCTTCATCCCAGCAGCTTAATATATGCTCTTACCATGGTAGTGTGACTCCCAAAGGGATTATATAACGGCCGTAATGCAACAATTATAAAATGCCCACATAATTCCTTGGTGGGTCAACAACAGGCCTGGGAACAACGAGGAATAATGGTCATTGCAAATCCTGAAAAACGACATTTTTGTCATTTTGAAATTTTTCCATACTCTCACATGTCACTTTTTTTTGAACCGACTATATAATCCGATTGGAAAAATTCCAATCCCCCTCAACAATATGTATGCATATGTACAATTTAACATGATGAACTCACCCTCCATTATTGCCCTCACTTTCCGTTTGTTACAAATTTGTGGACAATACTCCCTTTTGAAGTAATCATGATGATGCGAGAATGTATGAGATCAGATGGGACAACAAAGGAAAATAAAAACTTTTTGCATCCCCCATTTACCGCCACAGCAATAACGAAATACTTCTCTGACGTTTTCAAGAGGTTGAGGAGATAATGAGAAGGTCAAAATCTCATTTATTCCCATTTTTCGGGTGAGCATATAGTCATAATGATGTATAGTAATTAAAGTGTACGGGCATATCCTCTGCATGAGGATTATTGTGTCGTTCCTTTTTTTATGATAATCATATTCCTTTCAAAATAATTCTTCTACTTTTTAGCCTCAGGCCGACCGTTACAATTTTTGCGCTCCTTGTTCTTCATGTGGTTTTTTTTTCGTTTTTGGTGGGGCGAAAATTATGTAAGAATTTTTTTTTGCTTTTGTTATCCTTTTGCTTTCTATGCATCGCCCTTTGCTCTATTAACCATGTCATGCATTACGCGTATGTACTATATAGTATATATGTATATATAAATGGCATCGTGTTACATTTGGGAAGTATCCTATTACTTCTGTGGAGCATTGTTGTGAGTAAGAGAACTTGTTGTGTTATTAGGCCTATGCGGGGCCTGATTATCCCATTTCGCCCCATTAGATCCGCTGCACTCGTGACACGGCAGTATAATCCCCCAAAATTTGCCAGGGAGCATCCGAATCCCGCAATTAGTGGGCTAGAAATGCAGAAATTAGTATGCTACACCTACCAATCTCATTTAATGCACTTTCCCTGCCCTTTTCCACTATATTTTCCTTTTTTTCTACCCAATATTTTTGGAGAATCATCCTAATTTCCATTTTACTGTCTAGTCTTCATCATGCATTTCGACGGAAGCCAAAGGACGCCTTTAATTTTTGCTGCAGAAAAATGAGCCGTAGAAAAATTTCTTGGGATTCTGTGGCACATTTTTGTATTTATGCCTGCAAATTTAGGTCATTTACAAGTCAATTTTTGGTTTAAAAACTTACCATGTATTACCAGTAAATTTTCCATTTAAATCCGCCTATTTAGCTACTTCTTTGTAAATTTAGGTTTTAAGCACGTAATTATTGTACAAGCACAAATTTCTTGTACATTCCCAAGTAAAATTTGCCACGGACGCTTTGCAGAGAGCAAATCGGTATTTTGGATGTTAGAGAAAATGTTTGTACCAACTGCAGCTTCCATTCATTCCGGAAATAAATACACAAGCCACTCTCATGGTATTTTTACAGTTTATGCAAAATTTGGCATAGCAAAGTTTTCATGGCAAACATGATAGGATAGTTTTGAAGGTAAATAAATGGAACAAATTTTAGTGGACTAAATATTGGTCCAAATTTTAATGGAGTAAATATTGGTCCAAATTTGTTTTTAGCGAGCGTTTTTTTGGCTATAAACCTCACCAAAAACGCAGTTTGTGAGGTTAAAATTTGTAAAAACGAATTTATGTCACAAAAATGCACTTTTATAGACATTGCATGCAGCTGCAACGGACTGTTTTATGTCCTACGCATCCTAATGGGACAAACTGGTAATAATTACAGAAGTTCCTCTGTTTATGACTTGGTAAATGTGATAGTTTCCATTTTTTTCGTCCTAGTGCCTCCTTCTGTTTTTCTCCAAATGCATAATCCTTTGTGGGGAATCCCCACTTTCAGGAGGGCCTTGTGCACTTGTATAATATACAGGCCTAAAGGAGAAATTACCATTGAATGCACCCACTCACTGTGGCTTCTCTCTGTCATTTGTGTGTGCGATGAGCACACATTTGACCGCAAGAGATTAACCGCCACTGCACCACAGGATTTCGCGGGGAGGACGTGACGCTCGTGGCGTTGTGGCACTTTTTTTAATGGCCGTAATTATCCCTCGCTCATGCTCGTCTTTAACCCGCGTACAATTCCTGGGAGCCACCCACCCACGTTTGGAGCAACATCAGCGTACGTCGTGCAAATTTGGGGGTTTCTTCGTGTTCCTGTGGTTTAGGGCCCCATAAATACAATTTACATTTAAAGCCCTATTCCTTTAGAGGTTTAAATATTGCAGTTGTTTCATGGAACGATGTTGCTGTAACAACTCAGGACGTTAACAAACATAATCTGCGGCTTTTACCGGAATTCCAATATTTGTCGGAATATTTTCAAAATGTACCGCAAAATGTTTTTAGTATGATATTTGCGAGTACATTTATGCAGGTAGATTGTCTAGCAATTTGCAAACATCACATTATCACATGAAAATATACCTATATTTGGGGAAACGTATGTTTAATTACCGAGAGTTTACAGAAATATTTAACAAATTTACAAGCATTTTTCACAAAATTAGGAAACATCTGCAGCAATTCTAGAAACATTTATGGAACTTTATAGACGGTAAAGTGAAAATCACAGATTTGCAGCCTTTTTAGCAAAATTTGCAGTACGCAATTTGCAACATTTGATGCGAAATTTGCAACATTGGTGTACAATTTGCAGAAACTAGAGCAACATTTACAGAAGCTAAAACACAATTTGAAAAATCCACCACAAAATTTACAGTATTTAAAGCAACACTTAGAGCATTTGAGGCGAAATTTGCAGTACTTGAAGCTCAATTGGCAGCATTTTAAGCAGAATTTGCGGAGTTTAAGGCACGAAATTTTTAGCATTTTATAAAATATTTGCAGAAGCTAAACCAAATTTGCAGAAGCTAAACCAAATTTGCACAACGTAAGGCCAAATTTGCAAAACCTAAGGCAAAGCTTACACACCTAAAGAGCATTTCAGAAATTCAAATAAAATTTGCAGTTACAGAAGCATTAGCAGAAATTCAAGCACAATCTGCAGTAGTTTAAGCAAAATTTGCATGAGTTAAGAAAACATTTACAGAGTTTTAAGAGACATTTAATCAATTCTAAAAATAGTTGTAGTATAGTAGAACAACTTGCTGAAATTCCAGGAAAAGCGTTTTCGGAAGCGTTTTAAGCATATGCGGAAATGACGGAAATGTTTACAGAAAAGTTAAGAAACATTGCAGAAATTGAAGAAATATTTGCGTTAATTAAGAAAGTTTACAGACAAGAATAGTTTTGCCAACGCATAAATGCTTTTCACTACAATTACGAGCAGAAACGCCAAATTTATCTGTAAACCTGTCTATATCATCAAATTAAAAATATTGTAGACTAAACTGGAAATTTTTATAAACTTAAAATTCGTTTCTACAACAAACTTGCAGCCACATATTTTCCTCTTTCATTCAAACAATCACAAGTTTTATGTATGCATGACACCAGCAAAATGTGCGACTCATCCGTCTGAATCTATCCGTTTCAAAAACTGGCGTTGCAAATCTCCAAAATAAATTTGACTCCTCCATCCCGTTCAAAGCTCCTTTGCCCAAAATAGAATATGCACCCACCAAACCTCCACCAACCTCCTTCCATAATATTATCAGAGTCGAAAAAATTTGATTGTGAGTATGCCATGAAAAAGAAAAAAAAACCTTGTGTGTTATGTGGAAATAATATTGGGATGAGCTGTTGATAATAATGATGATTATTGGCATTCACTCGATAATCAAAGGCTAAGATCAACACAAAAAAGGCTTATACTATAGTGGACAAGAATAGATTTCAATAATAGATTCCATCACCAACTAAAAAAAATCCCGTCCAATAATAAAAAAAAAATTGAGTAATGGGTTGACGAAGAAGACACAGAAAAAAAAAGAGTAACAACAATTGAAACGTTCTCTTAAAAGTCCAAGGTATGTTTTTAAAAAATGTGTTCAAAGGGAAATATGCATAGAGGAAAAAATACACACCACACAATGCCACATAATGATGAGAGTTTGGAAAGAGCCGAAAATGGACAATATTTTATGGTTCCTATCGCCTCCTTAATGATGTGAGTTTTCTATTCATGATTATTGAATAATTTCTCCTTCTCTCTCTCTCTTACATCATATGGCATTACTCCTGAAAAAAAATTCCCTCCCATTCATTATTGGATCTTTTAATAAAATTCATTGACAAACGTTGACAATTTTAAGGATGGCACATCTCCCATTTTAAAATGGCCGTGCAAGTGGGCGCCACCAACGTTGGCTCTGGCGCGTGCTAATTAGTTGAAATTTGTCAATTAATACCACTTACGGATTTTATCATGCTTCACCAAACCTCTGTATAATCCCAGTGTTAAAGGGAGCAACACAAAAAATTTGTACCATAAGCAAAATGATTTATATAGCACAAATAAAGCTATAAGCAAATGCTGTGTAACCTAAATAAATAGGATTTAATTGTGGCCTTTTTTCAAAAACAAATTTTCCTAGGAAAAAAAGGTGATATAATGCCTGTACAAATTTGTTGTAATCATCACAAGGAATAATAATTTGTCCGTTGATTTATCACCATCGTCCTGCCTCGTAATTAGATGAATTAGATTATGACCATATAATCAGGTCTTACATCATTTCGTCCCCGTGCATATGCATTATGGGTGGATGAGACTCACATTACTTTTTTCGCACTTGAATTCCCGCCATTTGCAAAGCCATAATAATCCTTTTCATTATGCTCTACTACACATTCTCTCTCACTTGTAATTTTTTTTTTATTCTCGGTACGGGGAAGAAAAAAAAATTGTATACATAAACAACCTGTTGGTAATGATTATCCCATTGCAAGATTATTACTGCCATTTCCGATGAGTGTAACAATGTATACTTTTTACAACAAACAAGCAACGGACCATAAGTACGCACGTGGTACAAAGGAGCCTCATGATTAATTCAGGGGAATATATGCCCAGCCAGGAGGCGTACGTGGGGATTGGGGTATTAATAAAGCGTTGCGTTGGATGGGACGACGACGGAGCATTATGTCACAAGGAGGGAAATTTATCGCTGTAGAACATTATTATGCATATATTGACTGCTATATATATAGCATATTGTGTATATCTATAGAATATTATGCATATTTTTTATCATCTGTTAGGGCCTTTAATAATACACCAGCCGTGGAAAACATCCTCGCCGTGTTTGCAAGATAATGACTGAGCTTTAATTATGAACAGTAAATTGATGACGAGAGAAAAATTGAGAGAGATCAAATGTTCAGAGAGGAAGCGCAAAATTTTGAATGCGAAAAAAACTTAAAAATGCAAATCTTAGTTAAAAAAGCCAAATCTTAGTTTGCCCCAAACGTATGCCTACTTGCATATAGAAATGTTTTTACTGCAAGAATAAATTTTTCTGCGTTAAGGTTCACACAATTTTTACTATACTAAATTTCTCCACCAGCAAAATAGTTTCTGCTAAATTTTCCCATATCTGAAAATTTTCCAGATTTTACTTTCTCCACCAGCAAAATATTTCCCTTTAAATTTCTCCATCCGCATATCCGAATATTTCAAGGTTAAATTTCTCCATCCACAAAATATTTCCGTTTTTAAATTTCTCCGCCAGCAAAATTTTTCTTGTGTTTAATTTCTCCCCTAGCACAATTTTTTCTGTTAATTTTCACCATCTGCAAAATATGTCTATAGGTTTAAATTTGTCCGCCAACAATATTTTTCTTGTATTAAATATCTTCGTCTGTAAAATGTTTCCAGATTTAAATTTCTCCGCCAGCATGAGTATTTTCTGCGTCCGAAATCTCTACCCTCAATTTTTTCCTCTAGGGATTAGCTGTACCTGCATAATTTCATTTTGTTAAATTTCTGTACCAGCTTAATTTCCGTTTGCCTTCCCTAAATATGTTTACCCAGAAAAATTCCCCCCTAATTTACGTTGCATTGCCCGTTCAATTTCCTCGCCGCCGAATCCTTTCCGTAGTAGATAAAACGTTGACATAAAGACGTATATCTATATACGTGCAAATTTCTTCCTGCAAAATTTTTAACACAAATAAAGCTCATTTGGTGGAACGTGAAAAAATCTCAAAAAAACTTTCTCACACTTTTGTTTTGTCCACAGACTCCTTTATTTTAAAGAATAATTGTCAATAAAGGAAAATGGGGAAGGAAGTTATCCAAATACAAACTTGGACTAGGAGATGAACAAATTTTTTTCCGTATGAATATTTTTGTGTGTACAAAATAAAAACATTTGTATATAATAACCCTTTTCATTCTCTTTTGGAGCTTCAGCGTCACAGCAGGATATCATAGGAATGTGTACAAAAAAAACAAAATTTCCTCTCCGTCGCCTCGGCCGAGGTTGTTACTGTGATATAATGTATTAATCCGGCTTATACATACATTATGCAGGACAATATATTAAGTGGAGTAAACTTTACCCAAAAAACCTATTGAGAATGTGCTTACATATATTTTCATACAGGTTTTGATATCATAAAAAGATATGGACATTCCCTTCCATCCAAAAGGTGTGACTAAGTCCCCTTGCAGGTGTTGTGCTCTAATAATTTCCCGATTTCTATATCATAACATAATACATAATATAATATACAATATAATATACACTCAATGTAATATGATATAATATGAATTTCCCCTGTCATCCCTTTTTCCTGTGACAATCATTTTGTCATAAAAAAACTTTTTTTCGCCTTTATTTTAAAAATACTCCCACCTTCTGATCATTCACAGTGGTGGCCTTTTTTTACGAATTTTTCTCTCTCGAATCTCCTCTAAAACAGTCCTTGTCACATTGCTCGTCAAAACGCCATCGTAACACCCTGTGTGAAATTTTTCTGTGCTTATACATAAGCACAAATGCACTTTTTTTTCGCTAAATGTGTATCCATTCATTTTTTTGTGCAAATGTAAATATAATTGAGGGAGAAAGAGACATTTTTGAAGCATACAAAAGGAAGCTTCATTCACTTTTTTTTACAAATTTGACACTTTTCTATGAGCAAATATTTACCTTACTCATTATCTGTATTTGTAGGACTTGTTTTTTATTAGTTTATATATGGAATCATGTCATTATGTGAAGATAAAAAAAATACAAAAAGAAATTAAATTTCTCAATTTTTTCCTCAAGTATGTGGAAGTTTTGGGCTCATTCTTATTTCAATGTATATATATTTAAATGTATATGTTTGACGTAGAATATAATGCCTACGAGATAAGCTACTTGCCTTCCCATGTAGAAAGATATGTGTGGAGGAGGATTATGTAAAATAAATAATATTGGAGATTCAAAAAATTTCTTTTTTTTCTTTTTTTTTGGGGGAGAGGAATTGCTCATCGCTCACTTCCGCCTTTTCCCTTATCGCTTCTCCTTTTGCTTATGAGCATATATATTTATAGGACTTGAGAAAGCACTTGTTAAGATGGAAATAAACACAAGGCGTGCATTGTTTACGGGAACATAAAAGATGGAACATAACGAAGGAAATTTAGATGACCAACATCCTCGTGATTTTGACGTAACTTTATTTGCATAATGCATTATACGGAGATACTATTTTTGTATTTTGGAAGGTGCTCTTTCCTATTGCGTTCTTGGTTAGAAGAATCACATGCTAACACTAAAAAAAATGTCTAATGCATAATGAAAATTTGGTGATATATATATGCGTTGCTTTAGATATAAAATTTGTAATTACTTTTGTTGAACCACCAATAATAGTATATATGGTGGTTCAGAGCTATATTTGTCGCATGAAAAATTTCCCAGGAAAACACGTTAGCTGGACTGCATACGTCTAAACGTGGGAATACAATAACCTATTTTTAATGGGTAAATAAGTAAAAATTTGTACATTTGAAGACAAAATTTGTTCTTTTCACCGCAAAATTTATTCTTTTCACCGACAAATTTATTCTTTTCACCGACAAATTTATTCTTTTCACCGACAAATTTATTCTTTTTACCGAAAAATTTATTCTTTTTACCGAAAAATTTATTCTTTTTACCGAAAAATTTATTCTTTTTACCAAAAAATATGTTCTTTTCGCTTCAAAATTTGTTCTTTTTACCGAAAAATTTGTTGTTTTTACCGAAAAATATGTTCTTTTTACTGCAAAATTCGTCGTTATAAATGCGGTAATTTGTTGTTTTGAACACACAATTTGTTACTTTAAATGCAAAATTTGTAATTTTAAATGCAAAATTTGTAGCTTTAAATGCAAAATTTGTAATTTTAAATGCAAAATTTGTTGTTTTGAATGCAAAATTTGTAGAATGCAAAATTTGTAGTTTTTTTTATGCAAAATTTGTTGTTTTGAATGCAAAATTTGTACTTTGGAATGCAAAATTTGTTGTTTTAAAGGCAGAACTAGTTCTTTTCCAGGCAAAATTTGTTCTTTCGAAAGCAAAATTTGCTCTTTTGAAACCCAAATTTGTTCCTTTGAATTCGAAATTTGTTCTTTTGCATGCAAAATTTGTTCTTTTGAATGTCACATTAGCTCTTTTGAATGTGAAATTGGCTCCGTGTAACACCAAATTTGCTGTTTTGAATGGAAAAATTGTTAAACGGCAAAATATGTTCTTTTACATAAAAAATGTGTTCTCACCATTTTTAGGAAAAAACGTCATTTTTTTAAAAACAACATCTTTTGTTCGGAATGAAGCACCATTTTTTTTAATGAAGTATAATTTAGCTGTCGCTGTCCATCCCAATTAAATCCCTGTCTCCGCCGAAAGCACGCCCGAGGATCCTGACACATTTTCACTGTCACCCTGACCACAGACACAAAAAATGTCATAGCAAGTGCGGATCGTAAAGAGGGCAATGACAGCAAAAAAAATATTTAAAAAATTTCTGTGCACTGAAAAGCTGTGGGGGAAAATGTCATAAAATCTACCGGTAATCTCTTCTCCTTTCTGGACTGAAATCCCATTTATAAAAACAAGGAGCGAATGTGAAAACAAAAATTAATCAACATGATTTAAACACTTTTACCTTGAGACTTTTAAAAGCTTGGAAAGGAAGGGCATTTAACGAGGGGTGTCAGAGAGCATTTTTACGTATGTACGGGGCTCCTGTTTGAAAAAAATGAATGAGCTCTTCTGTGATGCTCCACATTACCCCAAAGAGAATGTCCATACATTCTGATGGGCTTTCATTTCTTTCAAATCAACTTTTAAAGCAGACGCCACTGACATGTGGCTAAAGGGAAAAAAATCCTCTAATCATGAGAATTATACTTTTTGCTCTTTTAAATGCGTATTACACTCAAGTGCAAAAGACGTGTTTACAACGGTGTAGGACAAAAGGGGGAAAATCTTAATTATGGCACACACACCAAAGAAAACGCATTCCATATGCCTTACAAAAAATTCATAAATCCTCGTGCGTTCATAAAAATTTCAAATAGCACTCACTGTATTTTCAAATGTTTGTCGTATATGACGGAGCCTAATTTTCCTTTTAATAATAATGGGAATGTTCGAATATTTTTACGATTGTCAATAATGTCCGTAATTACATGGGCAGAGGCTTATCCAACAATTTCTTGGATGTGTGAATAGAATTTGAAGAAGAAGTAATGCATAAGAGGGAAAGGTGAGTAAATGAAGACGTTCAAGAAGCTTCTGTGAATCCTTCTGCATATGTACATAGCTATATGTGTATTATATATGTATAGGTATATACATATATATATATATATATGCATTTTTGTACAATTACCGAAATGAGTTCTTCCTTAGCCACGTTCGAGGCAACTGAGTGAACTTCATTCACTTTATTATGGCGTTGCTAACATTTTTATTACGTCATATGTATATACGATTTGTCTGCACATATTTTTATTTGCACCATATGTATGGTGGACGCAGGACAATCCTTTACGTGTCAATGAGGTGGGAGACGGAGAGGGAGAAATACCTGAATAGGTATGAATCACTCTGAAAAAAGGGCAGGAGAGAGACAAAGGGGAGACAAGGAAGGAAAGAAGAAGGATGAAAGTGAGAGGAAAGACAGAATAGAAAAATCAAGGAGGAAAAAGGGAAATAAAGCAGGAGCAGAGCAGAAATACGAAGCAACAAATAAAGAGAAAAAGAAAAGCGAGGAAAAAGGAGAAAGGAAGAGAGGAAACAAATAAGAATGAAGAAAACAGAGAAATGTCAAAAAAGGGATAACACAGAAATAAATCCAATAAGAGAGCAGAGAGGGAGTAGAAATAAAAAACAGAGACCGCAGAAATCAAAACAAAGAGATGACAGGAGACATTAGGAAAATGAAGGCCGGAGAGAGAGAAAATAAATGAAACAGGGGAGAAGAGAGACAGAGAGAAGTCAAAAAAAGGAGAAAAAATATTTTAAAAAATAGGGAAGATAGAGAAAAATTAAAAAAGGGAGAGCAAAGAGAAAATACATCAAAAAAGGGAGAAAACAGCGGGAGAAAAATCAAAAAATAAAACAAATGGAGTAGTCAGAGAAAGTAAATCAAAAAAGGGAGAGCAAAGAGAAATTAAATAAAAATAGGATGAGCAAAAAGAAAGTAAATAAAAACATGGAGAGCAAAGAGAGACTAAATTAAAAAAGGCAGAAAAGAGAGAGATAAAAAAAATAGAGAAGACAGCAAACTCGAGAGAGAAAGAGACAGTGAGAGAAGGGAAAGAGATGAAATTAATCGAGAGAAGGAAGAGAGAGCTAGAGAAAGAGTGAAAGAGAGGAAACTAGAAAGAAAGTAGGAAGAAGTAAATGTGATGAAAAGGATCAAAATAGAGACGTCTGACACATGTGAAAATATTATTTGCATATAATACATACCTTTATTAATAGCCTAACATGAAATAAAATCAATACAAGTTTTTCCAAAAGATGATCTCATTTCTCCCCAGCCATAATTTTTCCTTCCCTCACGTTTCTGTGTTCTTCGCTATTCTACCAAGTGACATGAACATGTCACGGAGTGCTCATGCACAGCTTTTTATGGATTTATGCTTGCAATGAGAGTAAGAGAAAGAGAGAGGACATAGAGAGAAAGGGAGACATGGGAGAAATGCTGACCAAGTACCTCAATTTATACCAGCAAATAAATTGTACATAAACAAACAAAAACATTCTTGGTGCTGATTTTTGGAGAGTGAGTCGGAGATCTTTTTTTAAAGATTGGGGGCGATTACGTAAATTTAGCCCAAAAGAACATTCCACCAGAGTTTTTCTTCCTCAAAAAACAAGATGATGCATTAAATGTATGTATAAGCATGGTACAAATTTGCGTAGATAGTGATTTGCGAAGCTACAACGACGAAAGGAAACGGCTGCGAATTGAGAGCAGGTCCCAAAAGATTTATTTTAATGGGGCAAAGTAAATGAGGAGATATCTGGATCCTCTTGCGATCCTCGTTTGCTCGCAAGAAAAAAATGTTTGCACCTCACACATGAACATCCTCTCGTCCTCCTCCTCATCCCCTCCCATGGTGCATTGTGCAACCGACGAAATAAGAGGGCAAAATGTGTCCTCTTTTAAATAACAAACGAATTAACGTGTAAGAACAATGGGGGATGATGGGAATCTTGAAATATCCTCCGATTTATGACCCTCATTTGTTTCCAGATTATAAATTTTCACTTTTTTCTACCAATGCCCTGGTGGATTTGATTGCCCCAGCAAGATGTTTGTACACCAGCGCAACGTTTGAATTCACAGCTATTATTATAGATTGTAAAATTGAGTAAAGAGGAAAACGTATGGTAATTGTTTTTGCCTCGTGCAAAGTTTTCGTTGGACATTAAATTTTTTAAATATTTTTTTCGGCGCTTTTTGGACGCCATTTTCATTTTTGCATCCGTAAATGCCCGCCGTCCCTGTTTTATGATAGACAAACTTGATGTTAATCGAAATTGTTTTAAGAGTAAACAAATTTTGAAGTAACAAAACATGTTTTTGAACCGCATAATATTATTTGAATAAGAAACCTAATTTTTTGACAAAATGGAAATGTTAATAGCTCAACAATTTTTTGAACAAAATATGTTTTAATAAGCAAGTTGTTGAACGAAATATTTTTTAATGATCAAATTTTTGAGCGAAATATGTTTTAATAAGCAAATTGTTGAGCGGAATATTTTTAATGAGCAAATTCGTGAGCGAAATTTACTTTAATAAGCAAATTGTTGAACAAAATGTTATTTAATGAGCAAATTTTTGAACGAAATATTTTTGAATAAGCAAATGTTTGAGCGAAATATGTTTTAGTAAGCAAATTGCTGAATGAAATATTTTTTAATGAGCAAAATGTTTAGCAAAATATGTTTTAATAAGCAAGTTGTTGAACGAAATAATATTTAATAAACAAATTTTGGAACTACAAACTGATTTTTTCATATAATAAACAATAAATGAAGTTTTTGAACTACAAACTATTTTTTTAAATTAACAAAGCAAATTTTTTCACAACCAAAGGTTTATAATTTACACAATGAAATTATAAGCGCTTGTACTTTGCACAAGAAAACAAATTTGTATATACAAAAATGCATCTGAAAAAAAAAATGCAAGATACACAACAAATTGAACCGACAGCCCGAATCTTCTTCAGGAATCGTTGCCATCGCAATCTCCAAATTTGTATTATAACCAAGGGCCAAATACACAAAATTTCCGCGGTCAAGATTACCAATATATGTCATCGCATTCCCTAATAAAATAAATTGCTCCTTCTTTGTGTAATCTTGCATTTGAACTACAATTACGTCCACCATGTTTGCATCCGTGAACAACAGCGTTGAACTTAGGCGATAAATACAGAAAGTATTACCTAATATTTATATACCTGCAACAAAGTATCCACACTTTTATTTATATACTTTATTTATAGCCCCAACTGCCATTGGTCAACCAGGTCTTAATTACTCCCAATATACATACGTTATAATTTGAGCCATAAAACACAAGAAAAATTTGTTAAACCTAAAACAAATGAGCGTAACATATTACATTATGTATAAGTTTTTTATATCCCCCTTGAAATTTTTTTTGGAATCATCCATGTGCTAATAATTGCAACAAAATTTCATGATTTTGTTCTATCAATAAAATTATATAAGATGATAAAAAAAAACCTAAACAAAAATAGGGATTCCGAAATGTAAAAATAGAGTATTTAATCAAGAAAGTGTAATTCAATGGAGATTATATAAAAAAAACATAATTTACCCAATCGTCCGTACGTGACAGTCAAAGGCGTTCACTCCGCCCCTTGCAAGGTGCATTTTTGTTGGTGTTAAAATACAAAAAGGGGAGAGAGTGCTAAAAATTAGAAGGGGAAAATAATTCATATCAGTGTGATAATCTTTCACAGCCATCCATAAAGGGAAAAAAAAGAGTTTTTTTTCAGTTTCAAATAAAGACAAGTGTCTGTATGGACTTAACCATCACTGACAAAGTGTGTGAAAAAGAGCTGCGGGAATAAAAAAAAATTCTTTTACGTCCTCAGGAGAAAAAAAAACGGTACAAAAAAAAATGTGGGTACTCATTCACTTTTATATACATTTTTTTGCCTATTGAAACACGTTTTTATATCACCCATCCATATGCATGAGTCCCTGCAAGTAGTTAAGTGAGAAAACAATAATTGTAATAAAGTGCATAAACAAATCCAGGTCAGTGGTCCTTTGTGTTGCCCACGTCAGTATGTATTTCTACATGTGCGCAAATGCTTGTAATTCGTTCAAATTATATAAAACATTTGACTTCATTCGACCCGTCATAAAAATGGGTGTAAAAGAGGAGCAAAAAACTATTTTTTAGAGAAGAATTCATTTATTAGACATTCATACTGCACCTTCCGATGCAATCTTCAGTAATAAAAAACATTTTGGGGGGACGGAGAGATTGCATTCAAGTGCATGCAAAGGTGGGAATATGTAAGGGAGAAAGGTGCAAGAGAAACTTGGAGAGCCACTCTCTTTGGCAGAGAGGAGGAAGGCACATTTTGGGCGGTCGAAGGATAAGGAGAAGCAGATGAAAATAAATTGGGGAAAGAGGCATGAAAGAAGAACACAGAAACAGTGAAGAGCGAGAGAGAGAGAGAAGCAGGACGAGAAAAAATAAATATTAAAGAGAGAGACAAGAAAGAGTGAAGACAAGAGAGACAGAAGGAATACAGTCATTGCGAAAAAGAGAAAGACAAAGAGAAAATAATGAGGTCAAAGAAAGGAAAAGGACAAAGAAAAAAGGTGAAAAAGGGAAACTAATAGAAAAACGAAACAAAAGGCTACAAAATAGTAAGAAGAGTAGTAAGAAAAGGGCAATAATAGATCACGGAAAGAAAAAAGCACAATAACAGAAAAAAAAGAAAACCAAATCACAATAAATGAGAACGAAGACGAGAAACAGCACAATAAAAGAGGAAGAACAAGAGAAAAAAGCACAATAAAAAAGAAAGAATAAAAAAAAGCACAATAAAAGATAAAAAAAAAGGAGAAAGAAGAAGAAAAAAGCACAACAAAAGATACAAGAAACGAGATAGAAGAAGAAAAAAGCACAATGAAAGTTACAAAAAAGGAGAAATGAGAAGAAAAAAGCACAATAAAAGATGAAAAAAGGAGAAACAAAAACAAACCGAAAAAATAGAAAGAACGAAGCACAGCAAAAAAAGAGAAAGGAAAAACAACCCGACAAAAAGAGCAAGAAAGAAGCGCACCAAAAAAAGAGAAAGGAAAAAACAAAACAAAAAAAATTAGAAAGAAAAAACAAGGAGACAAAACGGGCTAAAAAAATCGGAAAAAGAGAAAGAAAGAAATACCTAAAAAAGAAATAACAAAGCAAAAAAAGGAGAAAGAAAAAATAAAACAAAAATAGGAGAAGGAAAAAATAAAATAAAAACAGGAGAAGGAAAAAAAACAAAAATATGAGAAGGAAAAAATAAAACAAAAACAGGAGAAGGAAGAAACAACCCGACAAAAAGAGCAAGAAAGAAACACACCGAAAAAAACAGAAAGCTGGCAGTAAACCTAAAAAAAGAGAAAGAAAGATTAGAGAAAAAATTAAATCATGTCAAAATGACGAAGCCAAGACAGAAGAGAGAGAGTAGAGAATTGACAGCCCGAGAAGAAATGACAGACGAAAATACATACGACGGAAAAGAAGTAAGAGAGAAAAGGAAAGCGAGAGCGAGAGAAAGAGATAAGTCACAGAGACAAATGACAGAGAGAGAGAAAGAGACGAAAAAAGCGATCCTGAGTTCAACCAAGTAGCAGAAGGAAATCAGAAGGAAAAAGTGAGTTCTCTCACGGAGCTCTAGAGTGAGAGAGACTTAGAAGAGAGACGCTTTATTACACAATAAAATGCAATAAAAAAGAATATCTAATATCGCATTTATGCAGTTCTTGTCCGTTCTCTCACGCTTCTGATTGAACTAACCTTTACCTCAATATTTGTCTCTTCCCATCACACATAATTGTACAATATTTTACTCTCCCTTTCCACACAAAGACGACGGGAGTAAAAAAAAAAAAAAAGGAGTACAAAAGCATGAGCCCTAAAAATAAATCAATTTTAGCTGATGAAGCGTAATAATAGAAAAATACACAGATTCCTTCCCCGATAATAAAAACGAAGTGATTAAAATCCCTACATATAAACGACCTTTCACCAACATGACTCTTTTGGACCTTCCATTTTCTCACCTTTTCCCATTCACCTTTTTGCCATAATTTTGCTCTTCACCCTTCACTCACAGAGTCACACATGGTAATTAATTCCTTTTTATGACGCCACCGGATAAAGAATCACGGTTAATTCTTTGTCATTGCACAACTTTAGAAAAAAACCATTCATTCCTTTTTTTTATTTCTGCGCAAATGAGCATTTAATAATAAAAGTTTTGGAAGGTGAACAGATGTAATCGGAGTAAAAAATAGTTTATAATTTGTATACATTTATCTAAATGAACTTCACACTTTTTTTTGTGGCTAATCCCTTTTTTCCTTACCTCCATGTCAGTCATCGGGAAAGGATCCGTCAGGCGATCCAATCTGTGTTCCTTGGAGTGGAAAATTTGCGTTAATTCCTTTTTTTTATTCCTCAATCTCCAAGGCTTTTGAATGATCTTCTTCCGATCATTTGTTTTTTTTATTAACTCCTTTAGGCCATATCAGCGAGGCCTGGTGGTGTTATCCCAAAAAGTGATCCATGGACGTTATCAGCAATGGGAAGTGGCGACTCATCCATTTTTTTTTATTTTGGTTTTTTGAGGAAGTTCAAATCCTTTCCTTTACCTGCCATTTTGAAGGCTAAATTTTTACAGGATGAAAACGCTTTAAAATGTATTTGGAAGCCAAAGATGGGTCAAAGGTCATGTGGCAGGGAAAGAGCTTTCTGTCGGCATTTATTGATGTATCGTACATACATATGTGTTGCTTCCATTTGCTTGGCAATGACAATAGTAGAAATTTCTAATTACAATTACGTGACGGTTATTGTCACACTAAATTTAATGGGCTCTAAAAATTTGTTTATTTCGGTTTTTAAAATATTAAAATGTGCATCGCTTCAAACCGAAATTGGTCATTTTATGCACAAATTTCTGGGAATGAAATTTGAAAGTCGTAGAAATTATTTAAAGATGGCATTAGGTTGGGATTTTTATTGGGGGAAAACTTTGCTGGAACGGCATTGGTAAGAGAAATTTGCATTGGAACTGCATTGATATGACAAATTTGCATTTTCGCTGCATTTAAATCACAAATTTGCAATGGAATTGCTTTGATATGACTAATTTGCTTTGCAACTAAATTTATATGGCAAATTTGCCTTGTATCTGCATTGACATAACAAATTTGCATTGTAACTGCATTGATATCACAAATTTGCAATGGAATTGCATTGATACCACAAATTTGCATTGGAACTAAATTGGTATCACAAATTGGCAAGGGAACTGCATTGATATGCCAAACTTGCACTGTAACTGCGTTGATATCAGAAATTTGCATTGATATGACAAATTTGCAATGGAATTGCATTTATACGACAAATATGCATTGTAACTGCATTGGTATCACAAATTTGCAATGGAGTTGCATTCATAGTACACATTTGCATTGAAAATGCATTGATATCACAAATTCACATTGAAAATGCATTGATATCACAAATTTGCATTGTCACTGCATTTATGTAACAAATTTGTAATGGAATTGCTATGATATTACAAATTCGCATTGGAAATGCATTGATATGACCAATTTGCATTTTAACTTCGGTGACACGACAAATTTGGAGCTTATCTATACGAAAAGGAATTTTTTAAAGCGTGTATATTGTATATAGATTGTATATATTACAGCAACACGATTTTGCATAAAAATTTGGCAGCTATTTTTGGCTGTACAAAGTTTGACAAATTTTTAGGGGTTTACACTATTAAGGCGCAAATTTTTTCAGTGAGCCACCAGGTTTAGCAATAAAAACGCCAGAAAATGCTTAAACAAATTTCGGGAATATTAATGAAAATTGCTTATAATGAAAACTGTGTGACTTCATTCTGTTTTGCTATTAATTGCCTCTCAAAATGACACATTTTACAGGCAAAAATTTGGTTTAATACGTCTAAATCCAACTTCTTTATGTAAATATTTGATCTACAGCCAGCTTTTTCAATTCAACTCGCTCAGCATAAAACCTGTGTATGAAAGTAAACGGACCCGAATCCTTCATTTCATTGGTCGATAATATACATACGTTCGTTCCCAATAATCTTAATTAACTTTCCCGTAATTTCTCATAGGAAAAGAAAAATCATCCAAGAAAAAAATCCCTTCTCATGAGTCAAAAATTCCACATACTTCATTAAATGCGTTTGCATATATCCGTAATGCGTACAATAAATCAAGGGGCAACATGAGTTAATCAGTGCTGTCACAAATTTTTAAGTGAGCAAAATACAACATGATAATTTTGATAAATAGCCGTCACGTGCTTCCTGTTCGAAAACAATCGAGATTATCGTACAATAATACAAAATATCACGGCACAGAATCCCTCCATTCCCCGACACATGCTGAGCATTTGGAAGAGGCTTGAGAAATAGAAGAATATTTTTCTAAATTTCATACAAAAAAAAATCATTTCCCTAAAAATAATCTAACACAGCAATAATTAATGGGGAAATAAAGTAGGCCTGTCCCACTTTTGTATCTCATTCACTCCTTTGACGTAGTTGATTCTAATCTAATTATTGAGTCAATAACGCCGACTTGGTACGCATATGTGCTCACCTGATAATTTAATTTACATTCCCTTTCCATGCATTAGCGGCGTTTTTTATTTAAAAAATTGTATCTTTATATAAGACAAAAAAGGGGTAAAAGACCAAGAGAAAAAGGTAAATCCTTGCATAATTTCCCCTTTTGTTTATTGCAGGAAGATGTCACATTGCGTGTCTAAGGGCAATGATGAGGAAACCACCTGTGGGTGTGTATTTTCTCGAAACGACACAAATTTTTCAAAAAGGACACTCTCATAAGCCACGCATGGACATTTTGACACGCCGCCTGTCTAAATCGTGTGAACCTTCACATTTCTGCGTATGAGACGGATTATTACAAGGCTTTTTTTTATAATTCCCATAAAAACCTTTAAATTTATCAGGGCGCTTCAGGTAATGCTTAGGCTTTCACAGGGACAATTTTTTCCTGTGACGACAATACGGCATTTAGGAAATTTGAGATTCCTAATGGTGAAGGAGGACCCACGTGAAACGCTTTTGGGAGCACGCGGGTGGGATCTTTCCTGTGAAAACGGAGCTATAAAAAGAGTGTCAAAAATATAATCCTTTTTATGGGCGCACACATCTGATTTTTTTTGGGGGGGAGGGAGATGATGGACGTGAAATCATTTGAGAGTGAACATCTCCTTGTGGGATGCGATATGTATATATGAAAATATTTTAGATCCCGTTTAGCCACATCCAACTGACGGAGATTTTAAGACCTTCAGATTCGTTCAGAAGGAAGGAGGGAGACATTACTCTCAAAGGCTGAGAGATGAATAAAAACAAAGAGGGACATAGCATAATACACATAACGTAGCAAAGCATAACATAAATAAAACATAACATAACAAAGCATAACAAGGAAAGGAGAGCTGAGAAATGGGAGAGAAAATACAAAGTAGAACATGGGTGGACAAGAGGAATAAAAAGGACAAGACAAAAGGGACAAAGAGAATCAGAAAAAGGCTATGATAAAGGAGACGAGGGAAACAGAGACATCGGGATACAAAACGAGAAAGAGGAAACAGAAACAAATGGAGAACAGAGAAAAACAGGCGACCATAGGAAGATAAACAAACGTAAAATGAAAACATGAAAAAAGGAAACCCGCAGCAAAAAGAGGGAAATAGAAAAGAAAAGACACAAAAGATGAACAGAGAAAAATTGAAAAGGAAAGAGAAGACAGATAAAGTAGATGAACAGGGAAAAATAGAGAAGGAAAGAGAAAACAGAGAAGAAAAGAGAGACAAAAAAGAATAAAGAGAAAAAGAGAAAAGAAAAGAGAAAAACAGAGAAGAAAAGAGAGACAAAAAAGAATAAAGAGAACAGAAAAGAGAAAAACGGGCATGAAAATATAAAAACAAAGAAGTAAAGAGAAAAAGAGAGAAGAAAAGAGAAAAACAGAGAACAAAAGAGAAAAACGGGCATGAAAATGTAAAAACAAAGAAGAAAAGAGAAAAACAGATAAAAATATAGACCGGAAGGAAAACAGAAAAAAATAAAGATGAAAAACAGAAAAAAAATAAATGGGGGAGCGGGAAATGGAAAATAAGAAATAGAAAAAAGAGACACGAGAAAAATATAAACTAGACAAAATAGAAAAAAGACAAATAAAAACATGAAAAGACAAAAATATTGAAAAAAGAGACACAAAAATGGAAAGCTTAGTAATCAATAGAAAATGTGGACATAAAAAAAGAAGGATAAAAGGTAAAAAATGGAGTGAAAACTGGCCAAACGAATAAACTAACTAAGCAGAGGAAAAAAATCACAGAGCGAGTGAAGGAAAGAGAGAGAGAGAGCGAGAGAGAGAAAGGAGCAAAGAGTGACGGACAGGGAAGGCGATGGAGAGTGATATAAAAAAGGGGTAAAGAGTGACATATAGAATTAGAGCTTCTGCTATAATCTGTATTGAGACATACTTTTGAATCTTTTCCACTTCTCCTCAATGTCTTCTTCAACAATGCATGCCTAACTGACAGTCACCTTGACTTTTGTTGTCACCCACCTACCGTTATATATCCCTTGGTGCATTATCCACCATGTCAGTGCCGGTACATTTCATTTTTCCCCCTCACCCTCACCATATATACCTATACAATAACTAATAAAAACCCATCATCTTGAATGGCAAACGGAGAGGAGAAGGAAAAGGGAAGGTAAAATCACTTTTCCTTCACCCAAACAAGAACAAGAGCGCTCTTTTTTTCTGGGGAATCATTCAAATTTTTGTCATCCAAACGATCCTTCTGTCAGAGGGAAATGTCAGCTATTGTGGAAGCGTGACGTCAATTTTGTTCAATTAGGTGAATATATCCATGCATTTGGACGGATTCATAGCGCCAGTCGGAATATGTTCACTTTCTTCATAGCATAAATAAATCTTTGCTTTTGTTTTGAACGAATTTATTTCAAACAAATGTTCCAACATTTTCAATTTGTTAAACAAATGTTACGTTTCATAAATAAATGCTGTATTTATTCAACAGATTCTCTATCATTTAAACAAATTTTCCATTTTGTTTTGAATTTCTGCCATCAAATACAAAATGTCATTTATGCATGCAACCAATTTTTAGTTTAGCATTTCCCAAGCGATTTTACATCGTGCTGAAAATGTTTAATTTATAGTTCCTTAAAAACTCTTTGTATTCTATTATAAGTTATTATTTTTTCTGCAAATTTTGAAATTCTCCAAAAGTTGTCAATTTTCTTATTAATTTTTAATTTAACTCAAAACGTTATAATTTTTCTTATTAATTTTTAATTTATCTCAAGAATAAATATATCATTTTTCTTACTCATTTTTAGTTTCTCTTAAAAAGTTATCATTTTTCTTACTGATTTTTCATTTATCTCAAAACGTTAAAATTTTCTTACTAATTTTGAATTTAGCTCAAAAAGCTATCATTTTTCCTATTAATTTTTAATATATTTCAAAAGGTTACATTTTTTCTTACTAATTTTGAATTTACCTCAAAAAGCTATCATTTTTCCTACTAATTTTGAATTTCTCTCAAAAAGCTACTCTTTTTCTTAATAATTTTTAATTTATTTCAAAAAGTTATCATTTTTCTTACTAATTTTGAATTTATCTCAAAAAGCTATAATTTTTCTTACTAATTTTGAATTTATCTCAAAAAGCTATAATTTTTCTTACTAATTTTTAATTTCTCCTTCCGCATTATTTGTTTCTCAGACAATTGAATATTTTCCTGCTCTTATACATATACATATATACATTTACGTGTTATAACTAAATGTTGGTCAAGTTGTATTTATTTTTTGTATTATTAATCCTACAATTAGATTACTTGAAAACGCATTTTTGAAATTGGCCATGTACGGAAATTCACAGACTTATTCCGTTGTGTACCTCTAAATCCCACCGGCGGAGTGGAAGCTGGCCCTGCAGACACGGTCCATTGACCACTACGACAAGTATCTGCTTAAAAGTACAACAATGTAAAAAATCTAGAATCATCCCTTATGGTGCTTTTTGACAAGGTACTGAACACATCAAGATGCGTTCAGAGTTTCAGAGGCAAACCCCCCAGAAAAAAAATCGCCTCATCATCCTAACCAAAGCAAGGTTGCCCGACGAGGCTTCGAAAATATCACAAGTGAATATTATTATTATTATTATTATTATTATTATTATATATAGAGACATTTAGGAGAAAATGAGCAATTAGCCACCAACTGTCAACTCAGCCTCTTCAAAAAATTCCCCATGGCTCAGTCTCCAGAATTTCCCTTACAAAAGCTATACCCATATAAACCAAATACGAATGTATATATGCATACGTTTACATGTATAACATTGGTCCATTAGGAACCACCACTGACGAGTTCCTCTTTTCTCTCCCAGCTCTTCCTTTTGGAGTCCTGACAATAATTGGACCCACCAACAATTATTATTAAATCAAAAATTTTTAAATGCATATTAAAAGTCATATACATACACAACAACAATCTCTGAACGGGGGATTAGCTATGGAGGTTTAAATTTGTTAAGGTCGAATTCTTGGGCTAATTACAGCTGAAAGGGAAAGAGAGAGAACGACAGAGAGAGAGAGAGAGAGTTTTATCTAATTGTTTAATTAATGACTTTTAACCATTTTCCACCCTCAAGGCCATTTGAAAGAGGGAAATTAGAGGCGATGCACAAATTAACCTTAAAATACTTTGTTGCCATTTTTGCTTCTCTTGGCCGTCCCCCGAAAATGGTTTCTTTGACACTGCCCGCAACACACGTTTTTCTTCATAAAGAACGTGTGTGCACACACGTGTGTGAGAGGAAGAAAAAAACTGTTATTTTTCTTTTACTGTAAAAATGAAAACAATCAAGGCTTGGGACATGTGCAAATTAATGTAATTGCCCAGAACGTCTTTAAGTGAGAGCAAATGTTATCCCAGACAAATTTGTTTTGGTATGTATTTTTTTCTGTTGGTATATTATGAGGTTAGATAAGAACCGTTTATTATTATTTACCTCTTCAGAGATACATCCCCCTCCTTTTCGGCTTTGGCCTCCTTTTTTTTCCTTTGGGGTTATTACTACTATTAAATAATTGTAATAACGTCGTCTGCTTTCCTCCCTTTAAAATCGTACGTAGAAAAAAAAATTGAGAGATGATTCCTTATTTTGTTTTTTGGGGTAAATTGTTGCAATTGTTTTGCTTCACTGCATTTACTTTATATAGCTGGCATTTTTTTATTGAATTTTTTATTGATGTGCTACTGCTAAAGCATGTAATAGACGGAATACAATTATGAAAACATTTCGACTACACTCGACTCTCTCTATAAGAGCACCCTATCTGTAACAGAAAAAGTGCCCTTATAACAAACTGCTGGTATAGAGAATTGGTTAAAATATATTAATATTAATTAATTAAGATTATTTTCAGGCTTAACTTTGATAATTTTAACAATTCTAACAATATTTACAAAATTGAGCGTAAATATTTACATTTTAGTGAGAAAAAAATAAAATTGTGCTGGTATAGAGTTCCGGTGCTGTTATAGAGAAAAAGTTAATGTTGAAGGGATACCTGAGTTAGGCGCGAATGCTCTTATAGGGAGAAAGGGCTGTTATAGTGAGAGGAATGTGACCGAGGGAAGAAAATACCATGCTGGTATAGAGTAACTGCTGATATAGCGAGTGCTCTTATAGAGAACGCACTTTACATGGTCAAGCTGTAGGGGGGATTCAGCACTGTTGTTATAGTGTAAGTGCTGTTATAGGTAGGGCCGGTATAGGGAGAGTCGACGGTAGAAGTCCCTCACTATTTTTCTGTACTCACAATAAACGTTTCTGTCAATTTTGTCCATGCTTTTAGAGTCTTTTCAGCACTTCGGTTGAAAAAGCATTAATGTTTGCTAGAACCAGATTTTTAATTGTGGATTTTGGCGGATTGTGTGCACCTTATGTAATAATATTGCTTACATTTTACACATGGTATCCTTTGACTTGCTTTAATGTATGTAAAAAATCAGGCTAGAAAATTTAAAAAAATGTTTCAGTCATTTATGAGAAGTGGGATTTTTTTCCTTGGATGGCGTTTCACCTTGTCTTATAACTCTTTAACTCTTTCTTGTAATTAAGTTCCAGTCCAGAGCACGGCAATTAATCATCCCTCCGTCACTTCCCCTCGTCTGTATCTCTCATTGATGGGATTATTACAGTTTGTACCGGTCGTGGAAGGTGAAATCAGATGAGTTATTCTCCTGCACATGGATCTCTCTCCGTATGTACAGGGTGCCAGGACACTTTTGCCTTCCCCACCAGCGCCATGATGCCTTCATGCTAAGCGTAATCAATACACGTATTCCATGGCGAATTTTCTTGCGGATCTACAGAAACAATTTCATCCGGATCCGACAAAGATTTGCCAGGTTATAGCGGTTTTTTCAAAAAACGTTGGGACACTTTTATTGCAAAATCTGAATTTTTTATTCCGTGTTTAGGAACAAACATTTTATTTTCCCACAACGGTTCAAGGCACAAGTGTATTTTCTGAGGAGAATTTCATTGTAGATCTAAGAAAAAAATTCCCATGTACATCGAACAATAATTAAGGAAGTAATGGCGATTTTTTCGCGCCAAGTTCAAAAATCAGGCTTTGACAGAAATTTTAATGTTCTATATTTTATTATAAACAATTTCAAGCAAAAGTCATTTTTAAGCTAATTATTAATTTGCAAATTACGAATATTAACTATTTGGCGCTTTACAAACGATAATTTTTCAAAAAAATAATTTCCGACCCTTTTGGTGTCACTTGTTGCAATTACTAATTTTATTATTTTATCACAATTAAGCTAATTTAGAAATTTTGTCACTTAACTTGCCATGAATGTGAAAAATGGAAAGTGGAAAACAAGTTCCATACGTTTATTTCGGGCCCTGCAGACAGATTCTAGCAACGGTTTAGCCAAGAATTATGATATGGGAACTTGGTACGGAAAATCCCAATAACTTCGTTAGTTATTGTTCCATTGGCATATGGATTTTTTTTCTTAGATCCAGCATAAAATTCTGCTCAGAATTTTAATTTTCAAAAAAATGCCAAATTTTGAACATTATTTATTTATTTGCAGGAAGATAAAATCTTTGTTCCTAAAAAAAACCGCCGTAACGTCGAAAATCTTGGTCAGATCTGAATGAAAAAAATTTCCTTAGATCCGCAATAAAATTCTACAGGACAAAATGTCTTTAGTACTCATAGCATTGCCGCATCGTAACGCCACGGGAAGGCAAATGTATCTCGGCAGCCTGTATACTCCTTAAATATTGTGGGCTTATGTATTATTATGGGCCTTATGTAAAAGAAAACATGGTGCAAGTACAGAAAGTAAATAAATATTGAAAACGAAAGGTGTAACGGCGGTTTAATTGCTCCTATTTTTATTTTTTATATGCTTACAGCCTTTTATTACAAACATAAATAGGTCAAAATGTCCCCATAAATACACATGGATTATAGTACGTAACAAATAACTCCTTCTGCTTCTCAATTCAGTACTTTCTACAGACAAATTAACAAATGAAATTAATATTTGTTCATAAATAAAATTTTCCTCCCATTCTTAAAATTAAATTTTTTTCCACTTGATAACTTTTTTTTTCAATCGAAAATATTTTTAAATTCCACAGATTTAAATTCAGATCTAAGTGTGAGTTCATTTTGCATCAAAAGCCTTCACATGTGCATCAAAAAACAAGGGCGGCAAATTCCCCCAAAAGACGCGTGTCATACGTCCAAAATTAATGTAATTTGTCTCCCCAAAAAATGTTCTACATTTCCTCCCCAGCAGTAGCCGGAGCGTCGTTGGGACACCTGAAATTATCATAATCAGCCGTCCACAAATTCTTTAGAGGTCACATTTAATTCCTATTTTGGAAGAGTATAAATTGGATGGTTATATGCGTGGAAATGTATAACTACAAAAAAATTGGAGCTCCTCTTTTTACCAGAAGAGTCATTTGATTGTTGAATAATAATGGAGATAATCATATCCCTTTTTCCCTCCTTTTCCCCTCTCTGATGAATTTACCCTCGCCTCCATTCAACAAGTGGGCTATTCTCATTATCCCCCGTCCATTCTCCTCTTCTGGGAAAGGATTACTTGTCTCAAGATGTTCATTTTTTGAAGGGGACAATAATAAACATAAAAGCAAAAAAAAACGAAAGAAATTTTGTGAGGGGAAATAGGGCAAGTGCTGGGGCATTTTGACAACAGAAGATTCACAGAATTCCTTTCCCGATTCACTTTCTTTTTTTTTTTGGAGCGTTTTTTTTTAAATTGAGCTTGAGGAATAAATTTCTATGGGTCATATAGGGTATGGGATGACCCCGGTATATTTACACTAAACATTGACTCGTCCAAGATGACGTGGGTCACTCAAGGGTCAAGCGACTGCCATTGTTTTTGGACGCCGGGCCAATGAGCGTCCCATCAAAGGCTTATTTTGTCCACAATGTACCATTTATATGTCATATACATACGCACATATGTATATAACATGTGTAGGCATATATAATTTAATGTGCCTTTTAACATGTAAAACAGATCATTGATTCCCCTTCAAAAGGAAGATACAATGTCAGAGTCACAAACAATGCAATTACTCCTTTGATACACAAAAAAAAATGTATCCATACCTTATTTTTTGGATTTAAACTTGGGGTGAGAAGTGGCACATGCGGACAAGGAGTTAACAAGTAAAATTAATGACTCGTGAGATGTGAATGTCATAATCCTTGTCCATCACTTCACAAACCTGGTGAATGATCCTTTTATATGATCATTCTTTCTCCTCAGAGGCATTGTTTACTTTTTTTTGGGTCCATCCTATTTACAGTGAAATGTGAATCGCATCTATTCTGTTCAAGGGAAATCTGAAGAGATGTGAGTGTGAATTGTTTTTTTTGGTGGCTAAGCGTGCGGTGTTGAGCTTGAGGGGAGTGGATGACCGTAACACAAGGGGCACTCGGCTGGGAAGAAGTCACAGGGAGGGAGAGAAAGACGATAAAAGAGAGAGAGACAGAGTGAGAGAAAGGATGTAACTGAGACGAAGATAGGAGATGCAAGAGAGAAAGGCAGACGATACGAGAAATAGAGAGAGACAGATAGAATGACGGGCGCGATAACGAGACAGAGACAGTCACGGAAAGAAAGAGAAGGTAAAACAGGCCTAGACAGAGAGAGAAAGCAAGAATTATAGGACGAGAGAACGAGACAGACAGAAGATAACGTAAAGAGAGAATAATAGAGAGTATAACAAAGAGAGAGTAAATAACAGAAAAAGAACACGAAAGAGATAGAGAGAAAGAAAATAATAGAAAGAGAATTCAAGAGAGAATAAGAAAGAGAATAATACAAAGAGAGAGAGAGAAAATAAGAGAAAGGAGACAGAGAAAACACTATAGAGAGAGAATAAGAGAAGGAGAGAGACAGAAAATAGGAAAAAGAGAAAAAAATCAGAGAAAGAGGGCAAGAAAATACGAGAAAGAGAGACAGAAAATAAGAGAGAGAAAATACGAGAAAGAGAGAGAAAATACTAGAAAGAGAGAGAAAATAAGAGAGAGAAAATGCGAGAAAGAGAGAGAGAGAAAAAAAAATGAGAGAAAGAGGAGAGAGAGAAAATACGACAAAGAGATACAGAAAATCAGAGAGAGAGAGAGAAAATCAGAGAACGAAAGAAAAAATAAAAGAACGAGAGAAGAAATTATAGCAAAAGAGGGAGTAAATAGGAGAAAGAGAATAAGAAAGAGAGACAGAAAATAAGAGGAGAAAGAGAATAAGAAAGAGAGAGAAAATAAGAGGAGAAAGAGGACAAAAGAAAGAGAGAGAAAATAAGAGGAGAAAGAGGACAAAAGAAAGAGAGAGAAAATAAGAGGAGAAAGAGGACAAAAG